>JAGVSQ010013419.1:0-11124 GCA_022683975.1 Rhyacophila evoluta
TTGTCATGTGAGCAATTGTCATGTGAGCAAATGTCATGTGAGCAAATTTCATGTGCGCAGTTGTCTGGTTACCGTATTTTTGTATTATTACGAGGTTGTATTATTAATAGTAAAGTTAATCCATAATGTCAATTTTATGCTTATAATTGTGTTGATTAGACTGCAACACTGAACCAAAGTAGATTTTATGAAATATGATCTATTGCTAATGGATTAGTATTAAAAACTATGAGATTATATCAAAATGTTGGTAAAATAGTGGTATTAAAATATAATATAGGTGGTTGGATTACTATAAGAAGCAAAAAAATAAGGAAATGATATTCGGTTTTTTATATTTATCAAAGTTTACTTTTCGTTGGATACAGAGTCTTCAGGGAAAAGCTTAATTATTGAAGATACTGGGAACACATTTATTCCGCCTTATGTTTATTGTTGATTCACCCTGCCAGTTCGCGGCCGGCTGTCTGAAATTTCTTCAGAAAAAAACTTTGATGCCTACCAACAAGTCGTACTTAGCGAAAGAATTTATTTTCGCCGAAATTTCATTTTGAAACTTCTGACTGATATATAACAAAGAATATTGTGCGAAGTTGAGATGTCACTAGTCACCACGGACAGAGCTGTGAAACTGGAAACATATAATAGAGAAGATAATGGTTACACATCTACAAGAATATTTAACTAAAAAATGATACTAGACCGTTGAAATGATCTGTTTTATAAATCATTTAAGTAGGGTTATGTATTTTGTTTACACTGATCTCTTTGAATTTTAAGGCATATGAATACCTATATCTACAATTTTTTTTCTTGATGGCTAAATTGATAATTTATCAGCAGATTAATTCACATAGTAAGAATCCAGTCCTGCATTTTTAGGCTTAAAAATTATCGTGCAGCTACAGAATTTACATCCACAACCTACGACACCAAGTTACGCACGTTTCCTAATTTACTACCTATGATGGATCACGATTTTTACTTTACGTGCACCTTAAAAATGCTGTTATAAAATAAATTTGGAACACAAGTAACAATTGATTATATAAGTACATTTTTATTTATTTAAATATTGATCTTTGTGCTGCAGGAATTCAATCCGTGACCTCTGATATCGAAACAAACGCGGCTACCAAGTAGCTACCAAGGTGACAAAGATGATATAGAAATATCTTATGCAAAATCTGTCAAAAATATGCAAGTTGCAGATGCCGAATTAGTAATTTAAGTTTTAAATTTGATAAAAGAAGGACCAGAAAAAAGAGTTCCATCACATCTACTTTTTTGATTTATCTTCAATAACTCATTACATTAGTAGCAGATTTGTTAAATCAAACACCAGAATTAGTCTTCGTGCTCTTCAAGCTTGTGTATGTAATATGACTTCATTGGACAGATGTTTTTTGGGACTCCTGTAAAAAAATCTGTGTGGGTTACGTCCTGTATCCTTTCCAAAGTTAATATAGAACCATTAAAACCTTGTTCTCGGTGAATAAATTTGAAGTTAAAAAACATATTTGTTGTAAATAGCTAGCTTTAGTGAACTATGTATGGTAATTAATGTAAATTGATTAAAATTCAATGTTATTTGAATTTCTTTTCTTAAACAAACTTAATTACAATGATACAATATTGTTGAATAATTGAAACGGATAAATGGTTTGGCATTCTGATAAAAAGTCTTCAATAAAATACTCTACTGCCTTATCTGTTTTATGATAAACCTTTCACTATGTAATTTGAAATGATTGTGGTCTTACTTCTTCAAAGGTTTTTATATGAATCAGCACTTTGTAGGAATAGAAGCGTCTTCATAGCATAAATAACAAGCTGTTATTATGAAAAGTACAATGGCTTGTTTACGATCCTTGGATTTTAAGACGTTTTTAAAATACTTGAAATATATATTTTTTTTAAATTGTAAGTTTAAGATAATAATTTATTTGTATAGAGTACGTGGTTAACAAACTTAATAATGATCTGTTATCTCACTTTGTATGAACAATTTCGAATAAAAACATGAAATAATATAAAACATCTTTCACAAATTAAATATATAAACAGTTACATTCATTCAAAAGCTTTTATGTCACTATTACTGTATAATATTTTTTCTATCAATCAACTTCATAAATTTCAAATATTTACCTAGTTCATTTACTAATGAATGTATTAGTCTATTCAAACATTGAGGTGGTTTATTTTTAAATGGCTAGTTTTCCACTTTCATACTTTATTTACTCTTTCCATATCCAACATAAATATTCAAATATATTTTTGGGTAGTACTATATCAATGTTACTTCATACTATGTGAGATAGGTCTCAGCATTTTTTTAAATTATATTTAGTTTGTAGCAATGATATGGTGAGTGATAATTATTTAGTATATTTCGAGTAATATAGACACCATGTATTATGGTCTTCGTCGAATGCTGTTTTTTTTATTATTGTTACAGAATTGATGGTAAGAAGGCTAACTTGTAAAGAAATCTATGTATATCTATGTTTACATCTATACCTAAGCTTTTAATGTATATGTATCTAAATCTATATTATATTTATCTAAGCTTGTAATATTTTTTAAAGTGAATCAATCACAATATAATTGACTATTAAACAGTTCATTCGTATGACAATAAATTATATTGTTTAGTTTTTACTTGAATTTTTTTGTTCGTCATTCTTATTTTTTGTTATATAATTTAGGTTCTTATCGTAAAAGAGAATGAATGACCTATTGGTTTTTTATTGGCGAATTAGTTTTAATAATATGTTATCTATTAATAATAGATATTTAATTTTATAATATATCCATTTGTTTTAGGCGTCCAAAAAGATTACTATGAGGCCGGAGCTACGATAGATGCTATAGCGGCAAAGCGATGGAAGTAGAGCGTCGGCAACAGAGATGCAACTTAGTTATAGTGAATAAGTTGTTGTGACGATAACGTGTTGACGTGTTAACGCGCTGCCGAACTTGCTCATTCACCTATTTATAGCTATTTTGCATCTCTATTGCCGACGCTTTGTTGCCGTCGCTCTGCTATGTCGATATTACTGTCGATGCGGGTACTGTCCATAGTTAGATACTTTATTATTAATGCTATTTAAAGCAATTGTAAACTATATTATCAATAAATGACACATTTTGACCTTTTGGCTGCCATTTTTTTTAATCATTTTTTTTAATTCCCAGCGTCGCCTAAAATTATTGTTGATATAACGTATACACTTTTTTTCGATAAACCAAAGAAATCGCTTTTATTATTTATTATTTATGACATTAAAAAAAAATGATAATTGTTATTTACCAGTGAAAGAATTAATGTATATCAATTTTGATTTTAATGTTACATATCAAAAAAATCTTTTGTTCATGTTTTGCTAAAGTAAATATGTACGCGGATTCGGTAGAGTAGAGAATTTGATAAAAGGATACGGTTGTTGCATTGGATTATAACGAAAATGTATTTAAAAGGGTAAAAGAGTGAATGTTACGATAACGAAACACAGGTACACGAGTTGCACGTCACGTTATCATTTCACATGCGTCCATTGTTGAATTAGAATGAAATCATCGCCATGCTTTTATATATGCCAAGCGTGAAATTAATCATATACCCAAACAGAATGGGTATTAGTCATCATAGCAGGATAGGAGAATGGAAGAGGTGGTAGGTAGGAGATTCACGAATGCGCCGCGAGATTAACCCATCACAATCCGTCACTTTTGACAGATTTATGTTGTCAACAGCGTTACACAGTACGGGTCAGTGATAGAAAACTATTAAAGTATTTTTTAATTCTTAAAATTGAATTAAAATAAATAAAATTAGATTTTTAAAAATATCATTATATACTGTTACGATAAATATTTTTACGATGCATACTTTTTAATAAATTAAAATTTAAAAAAACGTGCCGTTTACTTTGAAAATACTAATATTAGTTTATGACACTTTTTTATGCCATTTTATTTATTTATACTAGATATCCATAGGTGTAATTAATAGTTTACTTTTGTTAGTCGATTCAATACAATTTTTATAGAATAATGGATTAGTAACAAAAAACAAGTATTCATGAATAATATCCCCATTAACTATTAAGTCTTAATAAATACATTAAGAAGTGTCTACAATTTTTATAATATTTTACAATTTAGCATTTTAGGTGTATGATATTTTTGTAGTAAATCTAAAATTTCAGTGTAAAATATACTTGTATTTTAGAGTATCCGGTTTCAGCTGATCAATTCTATATTTACGAATACATATTAAATTTAATACAATTAGTGGTTTCCTAGCTGATTGGCGTACGTCAAAATAGCGCTGACAAGTTAGGTGATTTTGTTTGCTGCGCATTTTCGTTGGTGAGGATTTGTGGGCGCCGTTTTGTCATGTGCGCAATGTTATACCATCATGGTATGTATTTTATTGTTTATTATTATTAAATATAAAAATCAATACTCACTTGATGCATATTCTACTATGCTGTACAAATAGTTAAGACATGGAGTATACGTATATATTTACTTATTTTATATGATTAATATTTTTGACTGACGTTGCTTGACGGAAATTGATTTTAAATTCTAAATTATTTAAAACTGGTAAACTTCTATATGTGAAATAACTGTTAGCGACCCGGGTTTTGGTATCTTCAGGCTATGTTGTACTAGTATGTTATATTTTTGCTCACTGCTCACATATAAAATAGCCTGAAAATGCCAAAAGGCGAAACCCGGATCGCTAGCAGTGATCTCAAATATGGAAGTTTACCAGTTTTAAATAATTTAGTACTTTTTTTATAATTCGAAAAGTCCATTATAACAATTTATTGTAAATCTGAATTATTAATAATGAAGTTTCGATTGTATAAAGACACACGTGGAGTAAGATCAGTGTTTTCTCTGAAATAACTTTGTTTTTCGTGATTTTAATCCGAATTATTACTCGTATATTAAACGTTTGATGTGGACCTTTCTCAGAAAAAGGTGATCTAGAACCCACGTGGATCTTCATACCGGAAGTAGCTGACTTCACGTTCAGATTGAAACCTTTTTGCGATTATGTGATATGTACATATGAATTCTTTGATGTGGGATAAATCCCATTATTATGGCTGAATATCATAAAGCAATAGTGGTCTACAGAGAGAGAGAGGAATATAAAATAAATCTAAACTCTCTCTCGTAGAATCAAAAGAGAAACCTTGTAAAGATTATGTATTTCACGTGATACCTTTTAAGGATAAATAAAGGACTTTTCTCATTTTTGAAAATAGATATACACATGTGGGCGTGCGTTGTTTTACTGGTACTATAATACATTACACGAGTTCCGAAAATTTAAATATTACATATAAATTGTTTGTCTGGACATCAACTGTCATATAACATGATATTTTATTTTTTGAATTGTTTAATATAACTAAAACTAACAATTCAAGACAACGCAGCTATTTTATAAGTCTGAATTTTTTTTATTTTATGATACATTATTCATATTCTTTATAAAACAATGATATTATAAACTATATATAGAGTACTATAAATTAGTTTAGGCTTTGTTTCCGTCCAGCTTTTTAAAACGTCGATTTTATTCACTTTTCAACTCACTAAAGAAAGAGTTAATTAAATATCGAAATATATAGAACGGGATTTATTTCTATTGGATTTATCAATTGATCGATAGCAAATCGTAAAAAAATGTCATCAAATTGCTTCACACAATTGCAATGGATTCACATGGTAAAAAATATTAATGGATCTCACATATGGAAGTTTACCAGTTTTAAATAATTTAGAATTTAATATCAATTTCCGTCAAGCACCATCAGTCAAAAATATTAATTATTAATGGATAATTTCTTCACTAAAATAATAAAGGTGTTCTTTCATGTATTTCTATAGTGAATTTATGAAAAGGATTAACAGCAAAAACAAAAAAAAAATACGAATAAATACCAGCTAAGCTCGCAATTATGATTTGTGTTTAATGTAAATATAATAGATTCACAACGGACTAATTTTGTAAACTATGTAGGTAGCTCTAATGAATATACTTGACTTGTAATATACGATTAATTAAATACCTACTTACAAGTAGTATCTAATAGTAAATGCCAACTAAGAAAATGTCTCCGCGCATAAATTTAGCAGAAGCAACTTCATTTGTTAGCAATCCTTTCATATAGCATATAGGTACTAGGTTTCTCGTTACCAACATTTACATAATCTCCTTATCTAAAATGTCCCACACCGGTTAGTTAGTTATGTTTGTAAGTTGCAGACATGAGTTATTGTCGTAACGAATGTGTGGAAACTGTGGAAGTGGTACACGTATCCAAGTCAACAGAAAATATCACCATAAGAGCAGTTTCGCATGGACGCGTCATCCAGTAGGCATGAAATCATTTTCAGGATGACCTGAAAAATTAGCGACCAGGAAAAGGGGCTTCCACTTAATCAATTTTACTGGTATTTCTTTAATAATTTATTAAAATTGTACTATATTAAGTAAATAAAATACCAGTTTTAATCTTCAAGCACTTCAAGGTTGTTTCTATGTAATATTTTGACTTTAGGTCAAAATCATAAAAAAACGTGTTTGTGCCTTCTGTAAAAGTTGTTCTATGTGGCTTATGTCCTGTTTTTTTTCACAGTCGAATCTTTAATCGCTCGAGAGATTAAATGATAACCATTTATTTTAAAAGGGAATTTATCTAGATTTATTTTTATATTAGAGGGATATATTTGCTCAATATTACAGCAAATATGTTTACTAAAATATTGAAATAACTTCCAGTAGTATATAATTTAATGTTATATTCTGAAAAACCATTACAATCCACTATACAAATATACGCTATCGTTGTCAAAGGGCTGAAAGAGAATTTTCCCTGTTGGATTTAGATCTCGTTCGTGACCAAGGTCGTAAAAACGTGTGGTTTGGTACTTAAGATTTTGGCTTCAAATTCAGTGTTGTAGTTTTTTTTTTTATATCGTCAACATTCTATGTCATCAACAAACGAGGATCACTTTAATAATTATAACGAAATACAATACTTATTAAGGTTGTGCTAGATAACGCTTTATGTAAATAAATCTATAGATAGAGCACTTGTTTTAAGATCTTTACTAGACAGTTGTAACCAATGAGAAGAGATGGGCTGCAGGCCTTTGCACATTAATACGATGCATTGCCCTGTGGTTCCATTAAGGTATTAGTTTACCTATTAGACCATAGGTGTCGTTGACTGTTGTTTTATTCAAAATTGGCATCTGACTGAACAACATCGAGTATTAATTTGGGTACTTAAATTTAGACACAGTCGCATTCAATGTATTTCTTAACCATTCGAGTAATATTGACGTATAATACATGTACGTCCGTGCGTCTTGTCGCCTTGTTTTCAAAGTCATTCTTTTATTTTTTAATAAAATGCTATACTTTCTTTCAATATATCGATCTATCAATCATATGTAAAACTCATTACAATCATATCATTTTTAGGATATAAAAAATATGTAAACATTAGGGAAAAACAATGGTAAAAAAAGAATTGACTTCAGCATTGAAAAAATCTCTTAAACTCTTTCAATATTTATTTTTTTATAAGCAATATAAATAATTAGAGATTATTTATATTGCTGATCTATGCGTTCAAATTTGCTCCTTTCATTCCGAAATGGGGGCGACCACATGTAATTTTATTACCATTCTTACCAATTTGGAACAACTTTATTTTGTTCCTTTTTTAGAAATAAAAGACTATTGTTTAGAAAATGGCATATCCGATTTGATTTATTTTATGATATGAGTGAATTTTTCAATGCTGAAGTCAACTTTTTTTTACTCATTTTTTTCCGTAATCTTTACGTTTTTTTTCTAACTTAAAATTAAATGCAATGATTTTAATGACTTTTGTATATCATTGATAGATCTATTTATTATTTATATTAAAATAAATAACATTTTATAAATAATATTATTTTATTTAAAAATAAAAGAATGGCTTTGAAAACAAGGCAACAAGGCAACAAGGCGCATGAACGTGCATGTACGTCCATATCACTCAAAGGATTAATATTTATTTATATTGAAGATTTTTTTTGTTAAAAATAGCTTTCTATCGCTAAAACGTATTATATTAATTGGAAGATATAACAATTTCACGATTTAATTGATAGAAGGAATTAATTTCGAAATGTCGTATTAATGATATTAATTATTTAATATGTTTTTCTTAATAATGAACAGCAAAACTGAAATGTCGTCAAAAGAATAATCCCTGATAATGACGATGTATTTATTCTGTTTATACAACGATAAAGGTTGTTTAGGATACGTTTTATATCCAGCTAACATAATATTCTGTTTGTGTGATGTGTTTCCTTCCGTTATATCGAATAGGGAATCAGAAAAGGCCGAGAAAAAATAAGGAATTTCCTGGATTTCAAACACAACAATATAACAGAGATATATTATAAATCGCGAGGGTTGATTAAGTTATGTTACAATATTTATTCACCCACGTTAAAGTGTGATACCCACGCTTTGGAAAATAATTAATAAAACTAAATGTATTTAGCCGACACAGCGGATTTAATTAATTAATCTGTGAGTATGTGTTTAATATATATGTATTGCTATATTTTGTTGTTTTATAAAATATTTTATCTTTGTTTGCTATATCCTTGTAAATATTAGTTGAGTTTTTTTTAATAAATATTTACTAACGGAAAGGACCCCCACTTAATTGACGATATTTAAAAAATAGACTTCCAGTATTGTATAGGTTAGGGTACGCGCCTATCAATCCTGAAAATCTGGGTTCGATTCCTACGTCTGTTGAATAAAGATAAACAGTAAATGCAGGATTGGATGCCCATTAGATTGTCTGAAAGGCAATTTTCGTGAAAAATATTTAGTCAATACATATCTTTACATTGCGGGGATCTATACACTTCGTTGTATACTACGGTATATCCATATGTTCTACTTTTAAAATACATATATCTTAACCATGCCTTTTTAAGAAGATTTTGTAAGTGGTACTCCAAATAATTATAATGGTTCCTCTAGTATAAGTATGCCCATTTGAATATTATTGTACATTAAAAGATGCGTTCATAGAGTCTACTATAAGTGATTTGGCTTCACGTTATTTTTATTTTAACATAATGTAAGGTGTATTATGATTATTAATGAAATTAATATCCTTTTAAATCTTCAAACTTAAATTTGAAAGTTTGAAATTTCTAGAGGATTTTGGAAAAAAATGAAATGTTGTGTTGACGATTTCATGATTAAAGGTCTAACACTATATTCATGTAGGATATTTTTTTGATTAAGAGAAATGTTTGGTGATTGGTATTAAATAGAAACAGATGTGTAAAATGTTTGATAATTAAACAAACTGTCGTGAGATTAGATATAGTTTGTCGTCGGAATTTAATTTTCTATCGAACATATAAGATAATTCGACACGACAAAAGCATGTTTTAATTTAAAACGAAGTCAGTTTAAAACAATTTTCTATTGAAAGTGTATGCTGTATAATACTTATTTATGCTTTAGGGCTTACACGTTCGAAAAGGAAATTTTCTTTCTATACTTACTTGTCTTCAACATGTTAAGCTTATTTGGATATTTTCGAGGTGACTTTTGAAAAGCTCTAGATACTTGTATTTGAACAAAAAAGCACATTTTTTTTTTATAAAATGTACAAAAGAAATTATATTCATAGTGATTCAAGCATGCGTTAATAATAACGCTTGATAATTTAGCGTTATAATTACTGTATAAATTATGAAATACAATATAGAAATGTTGATATAATTAAAAATCATGGAAACTTGTGTTTGTATTGTATTAAAATTTTATTATGTGTTGATTATTAAAATAAGTGAAAAACTCCTTACAAAATACAATTAGGTTGAGCGAATGTAAGCTAAAATATTTATTAAAAACATTCACTTTTTTAGACATTGTAGAATATAACCAAAAGTTACGGAAAAATAATAGACAAATCAATGAACTTTGATAGTAGTCATTGTTTCAGTATTTGATTAAAAAATATGATAGTAAATTACTATCAAAATTGTCTGGAAGTGCTGGGCATTTGCTCTACAGAGAAGGCGAATATAAAAGTAGAAGAAAAATTATTTAAAAAAATATATTATTCAAAAATTCTCCCGGTTAGCGTAGTTATTAGCGTGCTCACTTAGTAATCTGGGGAATGTAGGTTCAATTTCCCATCTGTCGAATTTAAAAATTAAAATATCCATGACTAGATGTCCATTTGGTTGAGCAATTGTCTGACTGACGATTGTCATGAAAAATAATCTGTCAAGGCGTCTTCACATTGCGTAAATCCATGCACTCTACTTTCGGAGTAGATATCTTCACACTGTGTAGATCCATATACTGCACTTTGAAAGTAAACATGGTGGTTGAAAAAATTAAAATACAAACTTTACAAATAGAAATTAAAAATATATATCACACCACCAGAAAAACAAAATTGATTTAGTACAAAAGTAGTTTATCGTATGTGAATCCGCATGTTTTATTTTTGATACTGTAAAAAATACACGAATAAAAAAATCATACATTTTACTCTCTATAATTATATTTGTTATGATGTTTTCATACTCACAAGATGCCCACACTATAAACTTAGTCTAGAAGACATATTACAAGATTACAAGTATTCTAATAATAATATTTATTTATCGCCTGCAATGTAGCAGTAAGTATTTTATACCCATATAATAATATTCTCTAGCAGTGGGTTAGAATTGTATGAATCCACTAGAATTATATAAGCCGCACACCCTTAAAAGATTAACAAGAAATAGCTGGAATAAATATTTTATGTTTTTAAAAATAATCTAATTTAAGTTTTTTATTTATTTATTTATTGCATGTTGTAACATTACAAATTTCAAGTTTAATACGTTAGCAACGTATAATTATGACGAAAATGTCAAAAACATATTAAAATATAAAAAAGAAGAAAGAAAGAGTGACAGAAAATATGTATATACAGGCGGAAAACCAAGTAAGTTAGACAGATCCTATTCTGATAATGTATATAATAGCATCCATCT
>JAGVSQ010013420.1:0-11123 GCA_022683975.1 Rhyacophila evoluta
TTCTTTATTATTTTTTTATATTTTAATATGTTTTTGATATTTTCATCATAATCATATGTATATCGTGTTGTTAACGTATTGAACTTGTAATTTGCAATGTTACAACATGTTACAACATGTAATAAATAAATAAATTCCACTTAATTATTAATAGTCGTTATAATTAACACTTTAGCTTATACAATATGCTTCAAAATCATAAAAAATTAACGAGATACGTTATCTACTTTTAACTTTAATAAAAAATTTAATTAAACATACTCTCAAGTGGCTTTTCCTCGAATTTCCGTGTATTTTTAATTTCCGTTTCCGGTAAAACGGAGAAAAAAATACGTCCGTTTCACATTTTATATTCGTATAAAGTAACATTGATTTTCCAGCTCGTCTAATGTAACGTATTGCTTACTTTTGCTAACTGAATTGAACTCGTTGAATATTGTTTGAAATCTTTAAGTTATTGTAAAAATTATTATAATTTTTTATTTGTTCTTCTACTCTATAACAATGTTCCTGTAAATCATATTATCATTTCTTACTGTGGTCATGAATATCGTTATTAACTTTTAAGACTTTGTTGAAGTTGAATTTAAATAGCCATTTTTTTCACAACTTGCAGAAAATTAAATTATGTCAAAGCCACAATAAAATATTAATTTAAAGTTTTAGCAACGCTGAGTCTGAGACGATTTAATGTCATCGCGCATCTGCACTGGACCGTGACTTTTAATACTAATTCGTCCGGAATCGATTAATTTTTTACACGAAATAATATTTATTTGTGTCTTGACCTGGTAATCGAGCGTTTGTTGTGCCAAAATATTATGTTAAATGATCGATATATAAGTTAATTTCATGTAAAAAAACGAGATTTCTCGGTCAGATGGTCAATTAAGGTATACTGCTTAATTGCATTTATAATACAAAATTTAAAAAAATATTTCTACAGTTTTTACATAAAAAATATATATATAATCAATTAATAATAATTATGAAGTCTCCCCTGCACCGTGCTTGATAGCGTGCGTGATTAGCAATCTGGAGAGTGCGGGTTCAATTGCCCATCTGTTAAATTTAAAAAAAATAATGCAGGACTGGATGCCCAGTGAGTTGAACAATAGGAGATCCTTATACTACACACCTGGACTAGATACCTTCACTTTATGGAAATCCATATGCTCCACTTTGGGAGCAAACGTCGTATAATATATCTTCGTATTACTGACAAAAGACGTTAAAGTGAAAAGGTGGGTTTTGAAATAATCGAGTTTTAATGTTTTAATCTCTATGTTAAATAGATTTTACGACAATTTATTAAACTATAATCATTATACCTTAAGAAATTGTCGTAAAATCGAAAAAAAACTTGATTATTTAAAAACTCACTTTTTCTCCTTAACGTCTTTTGCCAGTAATACGACGATACATAATTATAGATGAAATAATAATAGAATTTATTTCTAATTACACTTCTTGCCCAAGTGATTTTTTTAAAAAATATATTCGTTATTTCATATATATTTCTTCCCTGTGGTGCAGAAATTAGCATACGCGTCTCGCAATCTGGTAATTCAGGTTCGATTCCCACATTTGTCGAATAGATCAAAAATCTAAAATAGCAGGACTAGATGCCTATTAGGTGCAGTAATTGTCTGACAAACAATACTCGTAAAAAAATAATCTGTCTTTACATATAACATATCTTTACATTTTGGGTAGTGACCTAGCTACCGTGGAGAGGTTGGAGCAGTTGCTCCAACTGCGTGAATATTGGGAAAGGTAATTAGAAAAGATAACGCATAAGGCATAAATTAAATTTATTGCACTGAGAGCTAAATTATGAAAAAATTTAATTTTGAGAAAGACACGACAATATTTCTCGATCGAAAACAAATTTCGCCAGAAATATGGAGGGGCAGTGGTTATACTTACTCCAGGACGCTGAATATATATAATACGCTACTAGTTCTAGAGATTGTACTCGATGTACTCCACTTTCGAAGCGGATATCTTCATGCTGTGTAGATCAATATGATCCACCTTCAGAGCAGTTGTGATAAAAGAAGGAAAGTTTTAAGGAAAAATAACGAGGGAATTCCAGTGTAAACGGGTTTTTATTTACTTTATATGAAAATAAAACTAAAGTGATTGACTTATGCGACTTGATTCCGTGAATTAAACAATTTCTTTGATATTTAACTTTCATTTCGTATGTTTAATTATGCCACAAACCACGTTGCTGGACTCCAAGCATCCGGTTAAAAATGTATGTTTTAAATTCAAATATGCAAAATCTGCCATATAAATTTTTGCGATTTGCCATAAAACTCATTTTATTTTGTATTAAAAGTCAAATTGTATGAAGTAAGTACTATAAATGAAAAAATAACAGTCGAAACGGAGAGATTACATTCCAAGGCAGATTTCATTGATACACTGAGCACTACGTTCAATGGTATAGAATGCCTCCCTATTATTCTCTAAAAGGTAATAACATCATTTAAACGAGTGGTTGTCGCTGTTTGATACACGTACTAACTTTATCCAATGCACATACCCACATTCTGGCTCTAGATTTAATATAAATCAACTATTTCTGTTGATAATAATCAATATTTTTATTACAAAATAATATCATTGAAATTGAGTTTTTATGAGGGACATATAGAGTGTGAAGGCCTTTTCATCAGAAAATCTGGAGATATAAAAAAAGTTATGAGTACTCACCACCCATCACAGCTTGGCTAGACACAGGTGTTAATAAATGTAAAGAGACATGGAATATAATGCTGATGGGCATTTTGAGCACCTAGAGAATGTTTAGACAGACAAAAACTCATATATCATATCGACTGTGTAAGGGAAAAATGACGTAACTCGCATGTAACAAATTATATAGGAGGCACAAAAAACATTTATGTAATAATTTTGAGCCAAAAGTCAAAACAATACACATTGAAATATATGAAGAAAAGAACTGGTGCTTTATTTAGTCAATATGATATTAATTTAATTAGTTATTTATAAAAACTAATAAAATTTATTAGGTGAAAGCCCTTTTTCCTGGTCGCAAATATTACAAGCCATCGTTTTTTTCAAATTTGAAGGCTAAAATTAGACACCAATTCGGCATTTTCAGCATAAATCCTTTTGATAGTTAGTGTGTTAAATTGTAAACATTCTGACTATCGAAAAAAAGATATTTTAAAAAAAATAAGGTCACGTCCATTTTTTTCCACAGTTGATATTATAGTCAAAAGAATTTATTATATTTAAGCGTGAAAAAATGTTACACTTCAAAAAAGAATTAAATTTTCACAAAAACGTAAGGTTTATAGAAAATAATTCACTTAAAGTGATCTCTACAGTGTGAAGATGTTCACTCTAGAAATATAGAATTCGGACCTCCGCAATGTGAAAATGTTTTTACGTATTTATTTTCAGCGCATTGCTCAGCCCATTGGGCATCAAATCTTGCGTTATTAAACTATTAAAAATCATTTATCAGTTGTAGGTTACGAACCCGCACGCAACATTCAGCATCGAAGCGGACTGGCTTATATCTAAGCCACTTGCGAGATAAACGTAAAGAGATGATCATAAGTATGTATTTATTTTGTCTAAATAATTATACTGATTTAATTTACAACACTATCAAATATCAACAATATTAATATCACTCATAAATGATGCCAATACTTGAATGTATAACTACACGCCTATAGAGTGTAGAACATACGTTTTTATTCAGAATTCATTTAAACTTGAATATAATAACAAAATTGTGAAACTTCTGTTTTTTCTTAACTAATGTATATCACATGTGAATGTTGTATCATGTAAACCCACAAATAAAACATGACGCAAGTAAGAAAAATCATCAACATATTCTACAGTTAATAATATTTTCAAAATAAGCAAGCGATCAAGCAATAAATAAATTTTAAACAAACTCACTCGTCACTAAAACTTAATGTTTGTACTAAAAAAATCCAGAAAATATCTTTCAACTCTTTTGTACTTTACAAGCTTCTTCCATCGCCATAATTTTGAGGGTACCATGTAAATATTATATTCATAGAACAGTTTGAAGTTTCAAATAGGTTGAAGATGAATTTTGCAAAGGGCCATCACTCGAATTGTATTTGAACTATACTAAATAAGGATGCTTAAGGTAAGATGTTACTGGAAGCCAGAATCAATCTATGACGACATACTTATGATGAACTAGCTGAGGTAACCGGCGTTGCCAAGGAAAACTTAATATTACACGTGTGGCCAAACCAAGAGAGGTTTTTTAAAATGAGGAAGGACTTTTCGGGGGAAAAATAGCCAATGACTTTCTCCTGGATGAGACGAGTATTCCTGGAAATGCTTCATTTGCACGTACTCTGTTCAAATGCATAGCTAACAAACAAACAAATATTTACCTTTATATATAATATATAGATATATTTAATTGAATTATTTATATAAAACGTTGAGAATTTTGGAAATAATAAATTTATTGCACATTCAACAAGACGTATTTAAAAAAAAAAAATTAATTGACATCAGTATTTTTTAATACCACGTTCGCTCCTAAACTGAACCATATGAATCTACACAGTATGAAGACAGAATTTCTTTGTTATGTGAATTGTTTCTCATACATGTTTAGGCACCCTTGTAAGGTGCACAATATAGACATTAGGATGGCACGGTTCTGTAAATGATGATGATGTGATAATTTTGTTTGCATGACAGTTTTTTTTGTTTACCAAATTCGCTCCCAAATTGGAGCACAGTGTGAAAATATCCACTCCAAACTATTCATTAAGTATACAGATCTCCGAAACTCTTGACAGATTATTTTTTACGAGAATTTTCATCAGACAAACGCTCAACCCAATGGACATCCAGTCCTGCATTTTGTTTTTAATCCGACAGATGAGGAATTGAACTCGCATTACGCAGATTGATAGGCACGCATGCTATCAACTTCGCTACCGGGAAGACAAGTAGAAAAATTTGGTGGTTTTACTTCATTTTTTTAATTTTTCTTATCAAAGGCGCCCATCAAAGTCAGGTGCTCTTGTATGTTGCCCGATATGAATACTAGGACGCCGCGGTTTTATAAATGATGACCTCATACATTTTTTTTGTATGACAGTTTTTTGCAGGACGAAAATATGGTGTTATTTGTAATTGCTAAACAAAAATGATAATAAATCCTCGTGAAATTAACAGTCAGTTAAACATAGAAGCAAACCATTGATAAAGTATGAAAGCATATTGAAAATATGATACAAATTATTTGAAGACAATGTAATAAATGACCCTGTTTTTATATTAGAATCAGATCACATGAATTGAGGCAAGTATGAAAAAAATGACAAAAATACAATGCAGTGTTATTGCACTTATCTAAAAAGTGAATACAATATTCCACAGATAAAAAAACTACGGTCACATAATTGGTCAACATTTTTAAATAACAGTGTCAATGAGTATTTTTTTAATGAATGAATTATCTTAAACACATTATATTTATATTATTGAATCAAATGCATTTGAATGAGTCTTATTTTAAAAGTAGCCCGGCAATCAAATTTTCGACAATTTCTTTTGACATTTTGATAACAAATTGTTATCAGTAGTAGACAAATTAGGGTGGCAGTTTTCTCAATGATAAGTGGGTCTTGTAAGGCACGAATTATATATGGCCCCCTCAAAAGAGACATCGAAGAGACTAGGCAGTGTCTTTAAAATGGCAATGATCATTCAGTTACATTGTCGGTAGAAAGAGAAGAGCTTCACAAGTCACTTCGATCACTTGTCGGACCGGTCGGTTATTGGAATAAAATTAAAAAGATTGCAATATCTTACGGCGAGTTAGATAGTCTTTTCTCAACAAGGATAGATATTAATAGGGAATGCATAGTAAGAATAGGAATCACACACACTCTAATGCACGGCAACTAAAATCTTTGGATGCACTACTCAAACACTGCTGGCACTTTGAAGAGTACTTCACGTTTGTTAGGCCACAGTATCCGCCCGCATAACGAGTGTGGATACTTGGCTGGTGGTGGAGAGAGAAATTAAGTGGACAATAGAAATCCAATAGAACCAAGTAAACTTAATTTATAGTCATATATTCATAATTTTACAAAAATTTTCTTTACAACCAAATTATTTTTAACCAGTACGTCTCTCCTCACAATGGTTAAGTCAATATTATTATTACACTCCCAGTGACTTAATAATACACATGCATGCTTCGGAGCCGGAAGTTACAGGATGAAATCCTGCAATTAAATGGAGATTTTTCAAAATATAAATACGTAATACTGGATGTCTAATGAATTCTTCAACAGGCTTGCAATCAATTCTGGCGATAAGTCTTTACAGTGAGGAGATCTATTGTATATACTTCATTTTTGGAGCGCTCGTCTTTATAGTGTTGAAATCCTTACGCTCCACTTTCAGAGCAGACAATATGAAAAATATAACTCACTCAATATTGGCAACAGACACGGTTAAATTATATATCGATGGACATAAACTGACAACACGTATCATAAATTTGTTAAATTGTTCTTGAGGACCAAAAAAACTTATAACTAAATAAGTATTGGGACATTAAAGCAAATAAAATGCACTTTGGTGTGAGGTTTATTTTCATTTAAATAAGTGTATTTAGTTTTCATTTTAAGATTTTTTTGGTTCTCCTGAACTATTTAACAAATCAATCATTTTATTATTTGTATCATACAATGTTCCCAATGTCGAGCATATGGATCTACGCAGTGTGAAGACATCCACTCTAAAAGTGAAGTATATATATCTCCGCAATGTGAAGACGTCTTGACAGATTATTTTTCACGAGAATTTTTTGTCAGACAATTACCTAACCCAATAGACATCCAGTCCTGCATTTTTGGATTTGTAAATGTGACAGATGTCAGAATCGAACCCGCATTCCTCAGATTGCTAGGCGCACACGCTAATCTCTACGCTACGACTTTATCTATCACACGTATTGCCAGCTTATGACTGATGATATTATATAATTGTTCTGTAGAAAATGTTTTATATTTAACACTTTTTTTTTAATTAAACGATTTATTGAAATATCATGTCGCTGATTACTCGGTGTATGTCACGTTGACAGTATGTGTCTTCGAATTGTAATGAACAATAAAGAATGTAAAAAAACCATGAAGATGCATTTGGATCCAGTGGATCTACCCGTGAAGGTGATTAATTATGACATAAATAATGCAATATATCGGTATAATCATACAAATTTTTAAAATCAATTAACCTTTAAACAATTTATTAAAAACTCAACACACGTAAATGTTGGTTACCTTAAATTACATAATTTAGCCGTTTTTTAAACTAGTTGTTATCTTATTATACATAAATAATGCAATTTAAATTCAGTAACCTATAATTTAGGTGAACATTAGCATTTCCTTTTAAATTTTCTTCTGATAGTTTATATAGAATACATTAA
Source organism: Rhyacophila evoluta (assembly GCA_022683975.1). Classification (NCBI taxonomy): domain Eukaryota; kingdom Metazoa; phylum Arthropoda; class Insecta; order Trichoptera; family Rhyacophilidae; genus Rhyacophila; species Rhyacophila evoluta. The sequence continues at coordinate 7,502 of JAGVSQ010013420.1, forward strand.
ATAAGGTGATAGTATATATTTTTAAATTACCTTTCTAGGACAGTACTAAAACAAATTAAGAAAATAGAAACTATTAAAAAAAATTATGCGATTGTTTTTACGATTTCCGTCCGATTCTAATTATGACATAATAAATCGCGTGCATCTTTTTAGTCCATGGACTTTTTAGCGCCAATTGTCAGCTAATCGCTCAACCCATTTTGCACTTTTAGATAAAATATTACTAACTACAACTTTTGAAATCATTTTTTAAATACAAATGACGTATGAGATATCATATCTGTGAAGACGTTAAAAATACTCTACCAAGTAATTTGGATTGTGCTATTTTTTTGTTTAATATTTATTATAGGATTGAATTCATTAACAGTAAAATACAATTCTAAATGATAAAAAATCTCCCCGGTGAGCGTAGTTGGTTGCGTGCGCGCCTAGCAATCCGGCGAATGCGGGCTCGATTCCCCATCTGTCGGATTTAAAAAATCTAAAAATGCTTGACTGGATGCTCATTGGGTTGAGCAATTGTCTGATAAATGATTATTGCGAAAAATAGTCTATCAAGACGTCTTCACATTGCGAAGATCCATGTATTCCACTTTCACTCTACGCATCTTCCATCTATATTTTCTAAAATTTCAAGCAAGAAAGGGTTCCAACATCCATTGTCAAGAAAGACCAAATTTATTGTAAATAAATAGTATTTTTTTGTATTGTATAAATATTTGATTGTGCTTATTCCATAATATTCTGCTTTGATAAATTTGCATTGATACACAGCATTCTTATTATTTTATGTATCACCCTAAACACAAACAACGAATAACTCAACAAATAATCGAACGCATACAAAAAAAAATATTTACTGTCCACTTCGCGCGTATTATTTGTGCGTGTTTTTTCAAGGACCGTTATAACGCAGATGAGAAAAATAGAGAGAGAAGATGGCCAATGTTATGTCCACAAAAATCTACACGTTTATTTAGGAATCTTTTGTAATCTACAACAGTTTGTAATACTATCGAAATACATGGTGGCCGAAAGCATAGAGTACGCCTTTTAAATTCGGAATTTGTGGGTTCAATTCTCACAGGTGTTCGATTAAAAAAATATAAGAACGAAGGACAGGATCGAGTAGTACATCCTCAATGGGCTAAACAATTTGCTGACAGCCAAATCTGGTGAAATAAAAAACATTTCTTCACATTACGAAGATTCTTATACCATAATTCAGTAATAGACATCTTCACATTGTATACACCCATATGTTCCAATTTTGCAACAGACATGGTATTAAAAAACATTTTTTTTATACGGAACAATATTTACGTTAGACTTTTAATGTATATAAGCTTACACTAACTATCAAATTTTATTACGCATAATTAAAAAAAAACCTTTTTTTAGACAAATAAATACGTTCGTAACTTCCTTATAATTCTTTCATACGTGAATTTATTAACGATTTTTTTTAGAAAATAATTCGTACTAATATGTTATGAATGAATTTTTTTTTATAGTTTTATTAAAGAATATTTATTTATTTTAAAAATAAAGCATCTCAAAAACATCGATATACTGCTCAAGGATGTGACGACTGCATAGTATATAAAGCCAATGTAATTGTCATAAGAATTCAGTTGAAATACCGCATTGTTCCGCTGTAGCGGCCGTCGCGAATATTTAATTAAAACTTAGCATTAATATATATCAAAATATAATTATTAACTATCAATTTATTGTGATACAATTTATATATTTAAATTGTGAACGGAGTCGTGTTCGTAACTGTCGCAGTATTGGTCCAAATCTGTGGTATGTTCATAAATTGCACCTTTTAAATTATAGCATATATTTTAGTTTTTAAACTAACTGCCAATTATTTTAATTAAAACTATTGGTTCCAGTATGAAGTATGTTTATAAGTAACACATCTTATACTGTTTTAAAAATTATTTGTTTGTTATTTCTATTATTATATGTAACGTGGAGTATATATATCTACACAGTGTAAAGATATCCACTCCGAAAGAGGAGTGTGTTGATCTTCGCAATGTGAAGACGTCTAGATAGATTATTTTTTACGAGAATTGTTTGTCAGACAATTACTCAACCCAATGGGTATCCAATCCTGTATTTTTGGATTTTAAAAATCCGATAGTTTGGGAATCGAACCCGCATTCGCTGTATTGCTAGGCACGCACGTTAACAACTACGCTACCGGGGAGAAATATTAGCAATATATTACAGTGTGAGGAATATCTATGAAATTTTTCATAGAATTCAAAAAAAAAAAATATTTTTTTCTTGCTGTAAATTATTTTTATTAATAATAATATTAAGATAATTTATTTAATTTATAAATAGTACGTGTTTATACACCATTACTAAGACTGTAATAATAAACACCAAATCTAACTACATCACTTAAAAATAACACTAGTATCAGGTTGTCTTCTCCCAATGTGTCTTCACATAATACTCTACGAAGATTGCTTGTAGATCATTCTTTTTATAAATATTTAAATGATATACATAAATCAAAGTGAAAAAACACTATATTTACAAATATTTATGGTCTGAATCAATATATATACGTATATTTTTCGATAATTATATAATATTATTTGTACATGTTTCATGCAGCTAAGTAAATTCAAATTTCCTGCAAATTTATTTATAGATTTGAAAATATTTCAATTCGTAGTGTTAATAAATGTAAACTTGTTTAGCACGGTGTATTTATAAATACTAAGTCTTTAATAATATTTATATTACTTACAGTTCAAAACTTTTTACTGAACAATATGTTATATAAGTTTTTAATGCTTTCTTTGGGATAGTAATATTTTTTAACACAAAGAAATCAAACGAAATATGTACAACACATTTGAAATCATTTTTAATGTGTCGAAAATATAAACCTAATAAAACAAATATTAAAGTAAACCTTCTCATTTAGTACAGCTAATTTTACAAATTGTTTACAAGTGGTTTGTTTCATAAAATTATTTATTGCCATGACAACGCAGCATATATGTGAAACTATAGCACAGACCGATGCTTAATAACTTAACCTCAACTTTTCAGATGTTATGTTCAATTTTTGACAGTTATTTTTTATTCAATATGGCGGCCAATTTTAATAACATATGATCACAATAAAAGATACAGTATTACAATTAAAATGTTTCCAAAAATATACTTAATTGGCAACACTATCATAAAAGAATAAGTAGTGTTAATCTAAATATATATCATCTGATAACATATTTTAAAATACGTAATGACATATATTGTAATAATGTGAAGTGTTTTTCAATCGTCGACAATATGTTATTATCAGATAGATCTTTAAATAGATATCTCTAAGATGTGCATATGTCAAATACATTTATCAATTCAGTTGTCTCTCATCAACAATATTAAACATTAGTATATGGTTATAGCTCACACGGTAGAGTATGAAACTTTTTTAGCTTAAACCCTTTTAATGAAACGTGTATTAAGTTGCATACATTCAAATTATTGAATAAGATAATTAATATTTTTGACTGATCGTGCTTGATTGAAATTGATTTTCAATTCTAAATTATTTAAAACTGGTAAACTTCCATATGTGAGA
>JAGVSQ010013421.1:0-11123 GCA_022683975.1 Rhyacophila evoluta
ATTTTATAATTTTTTTCGATCGCTATCCGTGTACTTGGGACACAAGTAACATCGCATAAATCAGTAGAATTTGTGAACGCATCCTAGGTTTTTTTTATATGAAGATATCAAATTTGAGCGAGGGCGGACATAACGCCAATTGATCGCGCGCAAGGGTGAGCGCGCGGATCTAACGCCAACAAAGATTTGCACTCACCAGTGAGCACGCGGGTGTGTAGTGGTTAAACATTCTTCTTTCCTTTATTTATGTGAGCTTTTCTATTTTGTGTTGCATGTGTTTCCAGGCCAAAGAAATCACAAAGTCCCTCCACCGATGTTTCTCTATTTCCGTAATGCACCGAATGAACGATGGATCCCTTCCAGAAAACTTGTCTTTGTATAAAGTAGATTTTCCTCTTTGACGAAGTGTATTGCATGTGTCCACATCTTTATTGTGAATTGTAAGCATTTACATTTTGTGTTCTATTATTTTTTCTATTACCTGACCTGTCTTTTTTTATATCTACCAATTACATAACTATGATGCATTTATATGTTCATCCTTTGTAATAAAATACGTAAGGTACAATTGGGTAATATTCCATTTTCATTGCGGTGATGATAATGTAGGCTACAATATGATGTGATAGGTGATTGAATATTTTTTGACTCTTAAGGCATCTAGAAAATGAACGTTTTGATATAGCAACGGGATTTGAACAATTTTAACTCTTATAGTAATGAATTTACTTACACAGGATATTGTATAGTAAAAGTGTTACTTTTTGTGTATTAATAATTTCTACATCAAAGCCGCATGATCGTTATCGTAGAAGATACAAAAATTATTTTAGACTCATAAAATGATAACTTAAATGATATCAGAATGGTTGGATTGAATTGATTCTTCTCTTTATTCACTTATTTTAGTAATGTTTAAAATTGTTGATTGACGCCATGTAACACACATACATTGAACTGGTAAAATATGGTAATGATTTATATTACTTATGGTTATAGAATAATGGAATAACGATGGCCTAATTTGCTAATCAGCTAACTCCGCCCATGGATGAAAAACATTTTTGATGCCATTTTGTTCAGTTTTTCTATCGCACACAATACACAGAAAATTCACAAAAAATTGAAATATATGAAATTACCCAACATACACCAGTCAACACCAAATAGTAACATATCAATTCTTCAAAGCTTTTTGTTGCTACTGAACATTTGACACAGATGGAGTTTGCTGGTTTGCAGATTAAGCCACCAATAACCTAAAATAATTAAATAATGAATTCAAGAGTCTATTTGACAAAATTTATAGAATATATAATAAGTAGCATTCATTAATATTAAACTGTATTTCAGGCTGAACAAATATGTTACGCAGTGTTATGCGTATTTTCGTATTTGGCAGCTGGACAAGAACAGAAGAAGCAAATCTTGCAGCAAGCCGCTCGAGGACCGGCGAATCTTCCCGATCAACCTGCGCCAGAAGACAGTCCGATGCCTCCTATTTCTTCTGCTGTGAAACCAATTAATACTGTAGTCACGACGGCGGCTGCTGCTAGAAAACAAGACAGTAAGCCGACCGCCAGTGTAGCAGGCAGCAGTGTTAATACCAGAACAAGCGGTGGAGGAACCATCAACCAGTCACAAGGGAACAACCCACAGTGGAGCAATAATGAAAGAAAAGGATCCGGGCAACATGTTGATAATCAATCTCTCGCCGGAAGAGTCGGAAGTCAGGCTTATGAAAGTGCTTCTCAATGGAGCAGTAATGACCGAGTACCTTCATTGCAAAGTGCGGATATCGGGCAGTACTCTTCAGGAAACTCTCCTCCGAGACACCCGCCGCCTCCGTTAATTCCGCCACGGCAAAATTCGCAGGGGCAACTGATTCCGGGACCCACTCGCCAGATGAGCCAAGGAAATCCCCCAGCCATACCGCCTAGAAGACCACCTGCTCCGCTTTCTATAAGCAGACATAACACCATGCCAGATTCTCAAGAGTTTAGGTAATATTTTTAAAACTTATGATTGAATCCGGTAGATACCCCACACCATGTAGAAAAATGTATAATACCAGTAGTGGTAGCTTTTTATGTTATGTTAATTTATTATGATATAAGCATATATATTATGTATAGCATTAGGCTACAAAAATATATTATTTATAATGAAGATATCTGAATTATATTGCTGTCCAAGATTTGTGAATTGAATGCTGTAGACTGACGAATGAACCTATGCTTCGTAAGAAGTTACAATATTTTGTTATCACTGTTGTTTAATTTTGCTATAAGTAGTGATTGAAGTTTTGGGTGCAAGAATCACCTGAATGGTGTTTGAAGGCGTCATTAGTTGTCAGAAATAGAATAAGGTTTATAAACACTAAAGTGGACTTGCACCCGACACATCAAAGTCCTGAGAAAAGGAGCACAGACGAAATCCAACTTACTCAGTCATGCACACACAGCCGATTGAAAACAAATCATAAACACACTATTGCACATTAGAAGAATATCGCAAAATAATATGAGAGCAATCTTTTCAGGTCATCATCGACATGTCAAAAATCAGGCACATCCATAAGCCCAATCTCACAAACAAGTCCCACATTTAGCCAACACAGCGGGGGAAGCCCCGTTCAATCACAGAGCCCGCCGCGGAGGATGCCGCAAAGGCAGGGCTCCATCTCGGGACCGTACTCGGGTCCTAATCCGTTTGTCACTCCGCAGAGAACGGCGGAATTTGTGATCCCACAGCGGCATCGGGGCAGCCTGTCGAGGCAGTCCTCTCAGTCCTCCCAAGAGATGTCGGCCAGTCCGCCCCGCAGGCGCTGACAAGGGAGGCTCTCCTTGCCCGTCATCTTTGGCGAGGACGATCCCGAGGCCTGTGTCGTTCCCTCTTGCTTACCTTGGAAGTTTAGAAAGTAGGCATTTGCAGCTTTCTCTTCAACTTTCTTTTCGACTTATTGCAAACGGTTCATGGTCATTAAAACATAATGTCAAAATCTGAAAATGATCTCAATTTACACATTCTTTTATATTGATTTTCATACACCTCACTATCTTTCTTCTTAAGAGCATTTTTTTTTTATATCATTACAAATTATTTATACTTTCAAAAGCTATCATACTGACAGATAATATAAAAGCATTAACAATGCAAGGTACCATGAAGTAGGGTGAAATTAATGAAAAATACCAGCCTTTCAATTCTCATATCTGCTACATGATATAAAAATCATAACTAATAAACATCAATCAAACCTTAAAACTTAGTTAGATTCATTTTTAATGTAGTATTCACTCTGTTTTATTGGGTGCCTGAATAATATCAACAAATAAAATACAATGTGTGGTAAATGTTTATGATTTTTAATTGCTCAATGTCTCAAATGGTTACAGATCTATAAACACATCACTTCCTTTTTTGACTGATTGATTCTGAATCTCAAAACAGTGGAAAAGAGTGACATCTTATAAATTCATTGATCATTGTACATATCAACATGGTAATGTCAAGTTACAGTTACAACTACAAATTTTTATTTGGTATAGCAAATGCAGTAATTCTCCCTTTTATTTGGCTGTAAATAAGAAAATGGATAAATTTGAGCAAAATATTAAAATTTTGGGTAAAACTTTTAGGTTCACATCCCCAGTAAGTCTTATATATCTAGATCGGCAATGTTACTTCTATCATTTAGTATAATTCAATTAAGAAGGAAAAAATCTTAAAAATGTAGTTATTGGTTTGACAGTAATAGATACGTATATTATTATGTTCAAAATCTTAGGACCTCATTTTTTACAATCGAGAGAATTACTGTCAGTTTAGTCATAAAAAAAATTAACACAAAAATTGATACTAAACAGAAGATTTGACACTAAAATTAGGATATTACATCTGACCTATAAGAGAATAATATGCAAATCCGCCGATTTATTTGTGAGAATATGTTTTGTGTTTTCAATATGACATGAGAATAACGTATAAAGTACTACATAAGTCTTTTTCTTTCATAAATGGCTGCTGTTCTGTTCTGTTTTTAATGAATTAGGCTTATGCTGTACTGTATGGTGTAATAATAAAAGAAATTATCCGTTTTAGCATATTAAGTGAATATTTCATGTTATTTCATATCATCCACTAATAATATTAATGTCGTGTTACCTTTGATTCTAGTGTACAAAAAATTAATAAAACTAAAAATTTTTGGACATTATAGTATTCTTGGTCATCAGTTGAAAATAGGCTGGTAACTTATATCCTTTAGGCCATGATAAATTTAGAATAGTAACTTCAATACTATTATCAAACTTAGTTTAAAACGAAAATAATAATGATTCTATGTAAGTGTTGCATATTTTCATGGCTTCTTTTTGAATGTATTATAATTAAGTAAGGCGTACAATAACGTATACTTATCGCTTTCAAATGTATTGTAATATAACTTTTAGCTTTTAATGTTAAAAATCATTGAAAAATATGTCTAAATGGAAACTTATGATGTAGGTGTTGTAGGTATGGAGGTTTTTTGATTAAAAATTACCGGAAATATTGTAAAATAAATAATAAGATTTATGAGAACACAATTTGATGTAAAAATCGTGTAGTTACTATAATATTATATTTTTTAGTATTTCTACTTATTATAAAAAAAGACATCTACTCTGTTTACCATAGTCTTAATTTAATTTTATTGTTTGCAATTCCCATCATCAAGTGTATACCTAAATTAGAGACCTTTGATTATTCTATGAATTTTTATTGTGTTGACTTTCGGTATAAATATAGTTTATTAGCCGTACCATAGTTACAAATTTGTCTGTGAATATCAGATACCTGAGGTAAATTAATGATATTCACTATGTTCCTTAGCTATGTACTAATGGGTACTGATGCTCTTCTACAGAGCTAGCGATACATAGCATTGCTGGAACAGTTACACTTTCAAGTAAATTTTGAATGCAATGCTACTTTGGTTATTGAATGGAATTGGGCTCAGTTTACATAAATGTCTGGTTGTTAGAGAAGTCTTTGGGAGACGGTGTGTGTCATTGTTATCGTTCTGAGAAATGATGACAGAGCGTATTCGGCTGTTTTAATTTCAATAATTAATTAATAATTTTAATAATTTCTTTTAAGCAGTAATGTTTCGTACTACAAAACTCCTGCTCTTTCTTTGAAACAGTAACAATGTTACATATACTTTGTTTTAAAGGATGGACAACACTTGAAGTTGCATAAAACAATAACAGATTTAGTTTTGAAAAGTTAATTAAACAAAAAGTAAAATATCCACATCACTACTAGCAAATACAGAGAGTTACAAATTTTCACATTTTTAAATGCAATTAGCATTAATTAGTGTTTGAATAATTGCTACATGACATATCTAGAAGGATTCGGAGAGGCGGAATGCAAATAATATTGACTTTAGTGTAATTTTTTGATTTCACTGCATATGTATTATAATATATTATGTATGTATGTAAATTGATTGTTTGTAAAGATAATATTAAATATACTATAAAAACGTATGAAGAAATATATTTATAGTGCGTTACGATTGTTATGATGTCTTAACCCGACGGTATGCTGTAGAGAAATTTTATACAATTTATTATTCTTGTTGCAAAATATGTTCTGCGACAATTTTTCTGTGATCCCTTAGACTAGTTATATTAATTTATATTTAGTAATGTGAACCTCTGTATAGAACGCTTAAATGTTTTATTTGATTATATATAATAGTTGTTTGCTCTTATGGGAAATGTGCAATGAATTGAGAAATACAAATATGATTATATTAAAATTATACCAAAAGTTTTACCGTTATGAAACTCAGTACCTATATTATTTTGTATTTTCTTGTAAAGAGTTTTTATTCATAACAAACTCTACTATTTTTGGTGGTGATAATTGATGGTGATACAATTTGAGACAAGCCTATGTCTCCTCTATTGGTTTCCTTCAGCTGGCTCAAAGTATATAAGTGTAATTCAGATACATACCAGACACACCGTGTTAGTGAAACACTTCCAAAGACCTTCATTGAAATGCACGAGTTGTGTGTGAAAATGTCATCACTGCAATGTAGGACAATCCATGTTTATATTTCATAGTATTCTACCAAACAGGTGTGAAGATGGGGCAAGAAATTTCTGAAGTTAAGAGTTATTTTACCGTATCACCATTCGTTATGACATCTTTTTGACCAATTCAGTTGTTTTTATGATACCATAGTATGCATAAAGACAGATTCGGTTCTCTTGTGAAGATTTTTGAGATTTGGTGTCAATAGCAATCGAAATTATGATTTGTATGGAGCAGTTGTTTGCGGTTATATTTCTTCCAGCTTATGATACATGTATGGAAGTTTATTTTTTGACAACTATATTCAATTTATTCTTTGAAATAAAATAGGATAGGTACTGATAGCCATATTTTTATATTAAGGGAAAATTTAATAATGATGTTTGAATACCTACTTTAGGTAAGGTATTTACCTACTTTCAAGTCACTATAAAATTTATAGTGACTATGTGTTGCTAGTACCTATTAATACTTCTTATTAATAGGTGGAACTTTCTTCTACAGAAGTATTAAATAGATAAAGATTATATACGTACATATTGCTTGAACTGTTTTCAGTAAATTATAACTATTATACTGTGTTGCGAATGTGGCGAAGAATTTACTCATAATACTCCACTGTATTAATATGATATATCATCACAATTTCCCTGAAAAATATATTTTCAATTTCAGTTATCTACGCTTTATGTGATAAGAACCCTTTGCCTTGATGTCGTATATCAATAGAGAACTATGTACAATAGCAATAATCATTTTAAAGTATTAATTAATCCACATACATGTTATATTTATTAACTGTCTCATAATAAAAATCTTAACCTACCAATATATCAGGTATGCATTTTTGATGTTTCACATTTCGAATTTATAATGATTGATTTTAGCACATTTTAGATTCATCTTGTCCCATTAGTTACAGTAAAAATACCATGCTAGATTGTTTTGAGTAACCACTATCTAAACATTCCTTGAGTGTATATTGTGTTGAAAGATTCATATTTTCATTTCATGGTGAACTATTAAAATCTTTTGTCACTTTAATATAATAAAATATTACATTACTTTTGACGAATTTGAATGTAATAATGTCTAAAATATTGTATTGGAAGCATATTGTAATGTCAGGTTATAAGTATTGAGTCATTTAATTATTATGTTTTTAGTTCTATTTATTGATTATTGGCTAGAGCAATTAATTGTCTTTTAATTCAAATACAGGAACTAAGAATGTTTAGATCAGTGCAGGTAAAACTATATTTGAATAAATATTGATTTCAGAAATGGGAGTATTTTCAAAGTCTATTCAGCTAAAAGATAAAATCAATTATTATAAAATAATGCAATTCCCTTAGATTTAGAATTTTATCACATTCCATCCCAATTATGTATAATTATTTAAATGTCACCGAAGAGTGTGAATAGGAAAATGTCTAATTAATTGTTAACACGATATCTTAAATATCTATTTTAAAAGATTCTTTCTTCAAAGAACCTTTCAACTATTTCCTCATAATATATTAACAACATTTTAATGCGAGATTGACGACTTTTTCTTATTGGATCATGTGAATGGTCTCCATAGAATTTCCATAACAAATAATAAAACACAAGAAAATTCTACAGTGCTTATTAAAATTTTCTTTGTGGGTGTTGTATATTATTTGTCTTAAGAAATGTTCACTAAACATATGAATAAGTGACACCCACTTTTGCGGTCTCATGATAAATGTGTTGTTATCATCTGAAAACAAGAATTATGAGTTTTAACATATTAATAATTTAATATATTATTTAAAGTGATTAACATTATCAAATGTAACATTCTCAAATTTATATATTACTCATTTTGAAAATATATAAATGCATTGAATTACAAAATGAGTGTAAATTCTTGAAAATTTTGGTATGACAACATTACATTGCATTTAATATGGCATTTCAAAATTAATTCTGCGATTATAATTAGTGTGTATCCAATTGATATAACAGGCACATTACAGTAATATCTGTGTAATCTAAAGAGCAGTATTAAATAATAAATTATAATTTATTGAGGATTTTGCTGATGTATATGCAATCAATAATACAGTAAAAATATATATACAAATAAAATTTGCTTTTGGAAATGTGTGTTTTATTTATACGAGTATATTTTGTATTTCCTTTTATGAGAGATAAGATAATTCTGTCAAAGAAGATGATTTAATAAGTTTTTTTATGAGAATCACTTTAAGCTATTTATTCAACACATTTTTATAATAGGGATTCTATGATACATATTACAGGCAATATGCTTTGGTATATACAGCTAGTCATTAAAAAAAGAAATGTATTTATTTCATCTAATAATCTGGGATCAAATCACACCTTTGTGTTGGTGGTGTAATGCATTATTGCTCTGCTCCGTTGAACGTCATAATTATTTTAGAAAACACTTGTAAGTATGAATGCACAATTTGGAAATCACTCCGTATGGAAAATACTCACGAAGCTTCTGATATCTTTGAAGAGCATTTATTTCATCATACCACGGTATTCATCCACACAACAAGAGTAAGTAGATGACTGGAAAACAAAATATTGAAATAATGGTTTTAGCAAAAAAAGATATCTGGCCATACTAAGCAGAGATAATCTATGGTTTTTAGAGCGATGTAAGACCATCCCTCTACAATTTTAAATACCTAAAAAGATTTATGTTTGTAAATATATATTATATACCCGTGATATCATATTAAAATATTAAAATGTATGATGTTTTTGCTTACGATGCTTGATAATAATTGTTGTCTTAGAGATTCATTTGAAAAAAAGATTGTGGCAAAATCGTTGGAAGCATAATTTATTTTAAATTAAGAATGGCGCCTGCGCCTTGTGGTGGCCCTGAGAATAAATTAATGGCGAGCTAATGAGTTAATTAAGCAGACTGGGATTAAATTGTCACAGTTTTAAAAATATGAAAAAGCTTAAAATAAAAATAATCTTTCATTTATTAGTCGATTAGTTTTTGTAAACCTTATAAAAAGTTTGATAGATGTGGGTCATAAATAATGTTTAAATTTAGTGAGAATAGAAGAGGGAAATATTTGAGGCGAAATATTGTATATTTGAAAAAATGTACGAAATAGCTTTGCAAAATTTGTTTTGAACATATCCTTCATCTTCAGAGCAAATATCATTTCCCAAGCATCATCGTGAAGAAAGTCACAAAAAGTATTTACAGACACAGTGCAGGATTTAGGAACGGGGGAGATTTGCATTCAACTCACATATTGGAATTCATTATTTGTGAATGCAAAAATGTATGAAAATTACCGTTTGGGTAGTTGATGACAAATTTTCTAACTAGAATATTTTAGTTGTAGTTTTTTGTGAGACTGTGAGATCTATTGAAGGCGTTTGAATTGAATTCATAAAAAATGGACTACGTATTACGTCGATGTCAAAATAGTTCAGAAATCAAATCATTAGATAGAGGAGATCAAAAATTAATACAACTTAATTGTCTTTGAGGACTTCGTTTCAGTTTCAATTTGAAATACAACAGTAAAATTGGTATTTAGAAATATTATATGTAGATTATTATATTAAAAATATTTTTTAAATCTTTAAAACATCATAAATTGTTGATGGATGCAATATTTGCAAGTTTCAATAATGGTCAAGATAATGTTGCTCACTGTAAGAAATGTAGATAGGTTTTAACTAATTGGTTATGTAAAGCTCGGTTAAGCTGTATATCATGAACTTCCAATGGGCGATGGCGCCACTCAAGTTTGAGTAATTTATTATATTTAAATTATTGTTGAGAATAATTTTCCTTGTATGAAATTATGCATAGTAAAATGATTAGTAATTTTTTAAACAAAATGGTAAATGGTGCTATATATGCAATACGTGTAAAACGATACATAATTTCTCTATATAACCTGAATAAAAGCTTATATTGATCGTGAAAACACACTTTTAAATATACAATAATTGCTTGAATCAAATAAAAACTTACATATAATGTATAAAATGAAATCTATAAATATTAGTAGAGTGAAGTCTACTTAGTATAGAATTATATTTTATTTAAAGCAATCTCGTATTTCAGTGTGACACGAGGTCTTATAAACCCTCAATCCACCGCTGTATAAATACAAGTAGACGAGGTTTTTTTCGGTATAAATTTTTCATTTTAACATAAATAGGAGCCGCATACGCCGATCACCATTTCGAGCGCGTTCAATTGTAGCTACATTTTCTCATTTTACGCGTCTCAAGAGTTTTGGAAAACATTTCAAAGCAAACAATATAAAATCCGCCCTGAAATGGAACCTTTTTTGCAAAGCCTTTCGTTTAATTTGATGTCACGTTTTTTTCGCGAGCATTCGTGAACACACTCCGCCGGGAGATTAGCATAAATTTCGTTCGGAGAAATGTGTATAAAACAATATCGAAAGAGGTGTTCAATTAGGTACACCTATACGGCTATATTGTTTACGTCTTACGACATAATTGAACGTGGAAAAGAAAGAAAACGAACGATTGGATGGAATGACTCAAGTTCAGAAGGGTGAGCAATGACCGTAATTAATTAAATATTAAAAAAAAAACTTATTTACTACAAGGGTATATAGAGTTATTACTCGAAATTGCTTTGGGTCCTTTATGAATCTTGACGAATCTTGACGAACGGAAGATGTAATTATGAAGTAAAATTGATGATTTTTCGAAGTTTTAGTGTCACTGCATGCTTTTTTGCTATAGATAGACCATAACTTTAAATTTATTACGGCACCTTTGCTTAATCTATTTCTAAAACTAACTTGATGGCATTTTAACATGAGATATATTAAAATGAAATGAACCTTCAAACAGCTATCGTCTATAGACAAATTAACAGACAACATATTTAAAAAAAATATTTATTAATTGGTTAACGATTTAAGTCAGAACACACCCTGATTTTTATAATCGTTATTTCAGCACCAACGATGTAGTTTTTTTTATCATTTGAATGATAAAAACGATTCTCAATA
>JAGVSQ010013422.1:0-11122 GCA_022683975.1 Rhyacophila evoluta
CCACATATAATGCAGCCTGAAGATGCCGAAAGGCGAAACCCGGGTCACTAACAGTTATCTCACATATGAAAGTTTACTAGTTTTAAATAATTATTTTGCTGTTATTTCTGATAATGTGTCGTATCGGGACTTCATTATTTCGCGATTAAAATAATTTGTAATATTTAAATATTTAAAATTTATAAATAATCTTCAATTAGAAAAAAAATAATCAATCACACAAATGGTATACGTAAGTAGTAAGTTGGGAAACTCTGTAGCATAGCGGGTATAGGCAATTAATTGAGTGTCGCGATAATTCTTTTATGACAGCTTTAGTAGGCTTAAGTGGTAATGACAACTTTTAAAACCTATTATCTAGGCCAGCGGTAGTTAACCTTCTTTTATTTTTTATACCATGTTCCCTCCGAACGTGAAGCATATAGATCTACTCAGTGTGAAGATATCCACTACGAAAGTGTAGTATATGGCTCTCCGCAATGTGAAGACGTCTTGGCGGATAATTTTTCACAAGAATTGTTTGTCATACAATTTTCAACCCAATGGGCATTCAGCACTGCATTTTTGGATTTTAAAAATCTGACATATGGGGAATTGAACTCGCATTCCCCGGATTGCTAGGCACGCATGCTGCCAACTACGCTACCGGGGAAACAATACTTTCATAAAACGTGTCAAAGTCTTTAATATAACTGAGTATATAATAAATACTTCCACTCGAAAGAAAATATAAATTCTTATTATAGTTTCATTGAAAAAAAGTCTAGCTATGTTGTAGTTTTTATAAAAATAAAACCCTGTATTTATTTTAATCTCTCGTTTCTTGTATGTTTTCTTTTTAATGTTTTTAAATATGTAATTATATCAATATTTTTGCTAAATATCATATTTATGTCGTGTTGTGAATGTATAAAACTATTTGTTTGTAATATTTCAACATTTGAAAAATAAATAATATATAAATTTAGCTTTTAAAAAAAACTCGTATTGAATTTTATGAAACAAAAAACTTACGTCTTTTGCAATCACAAATGATAATCGAGCTTAAGTGTAATACTGGCAAAATATTTTTCGTTATCATTTCGAAATTTCTATTCAAACTAATAAGCGAATTTAAATGTTCTACAAAATTCAAACTCGGCTTATAATGTCGCGCCGCTGCAAGTTGTCATCTCAAAGGTTCTCTACCACTGGTCAGATATGACTGGTAACTTTGTATGGATTATTCGAATATATTATAATGTGTACGTAAATCTGATAAGGTAACTAACGTTAATCTAACGGCATGTTTTATTTCACAAAAATACTTGCACTCGCATTCTCTTACACAATATTATTATTGTTGATTATTTATTATTTTATTATGAAACATTCGGCGGCTTAGGCTTAAGCGAGCGCGTGGCGATGTTTATGTAATAAATCGGATATCCGAATCGGTTGCGTGGAAAGTGCGTTCATTCGATTTGTATGCGTAGCTTTTTATATATTCAAAATTTAGCTCGTTATATATTACAAAAGAAAAATGTGTGTTTAAGCTCGTCACACTAAATACTATGATATAACTACAGACCGACGCATTACTTTCCTATTTTTGTGTAATAAAGCCCTTAAAAATACTTAGATAAGGTAGAAATAATCGTTAGCAATTAAGAAGCGTATTTAACCACATGTTTGTTTAGTATTTCTTAAGGCTCTCACTGTAATGTAGTATGTATAAAATCAATCAGCAATTCATAATAATTCGAAGATTTTTAGCAAATCTTTTTTATATCGAATAATATTCTTTCGAGAGACTTTAATGCTTGAGCATGATCGACTCTTATTTTACCACAATAGAGATTAAGGCCGAGGCTACGATAGATTTTATGGCAGCAGAGCGTCGGTAACATAGATGCAAAATAGCTATAAATAGGTGAAAGAGCAACTTGCTCATTTGCTCACTCACTTATTTATAGCTATTTTGTATCTATGTTTCCAACGCTCTGCTGCTATCGCTCTGCTCCGTGGCATCTATCGTAGCCTCGGCCTAACGGTAGTAAAACGAAATGGGAAATGTACTATAATCATATTTACACTCGGTTGGAAGCCTTGTTGTAACGTACAGTACGTTCAAACGTAAATGTTTATCGTGGCCCTACCGAGAAGTGATAAGTGATTTACTATCAGATTGTTATGGATGATATACGAGTATATTTCGGAGAGTTAATAACTGTAAAGTGAAGTTTTGTTTAAAATATAATAATTGCAAAATGCACCATATTTACATCGGTGTTTAGATTCACATTAGATTAACCAAAAAGGTAAATCAAGAGCGATTTGGTGATTAGTGTAGGATTAATTATATCATATAATATTAAAGATATTAAAAACTTATTTTGAGCACTATTTCCCAAAAGTATCAAAACAGATTATGTCGTTTAATTGAATATCTTACCAAAAAGTGTTTAAAGTTCTGTCTTCTTGAAAGCGCGGCATTTGAATAGCGAGCGACTACACTTATAAAGTTGATAACAACTGAATAGTGGAAAAACTTTAATGTATTGTTTTCACAATAATATAAAATGTTTGATACAGATTTATTTAAACACAAATTAATTATGTTCATAATTACGTTTGTAACAAGCATTTATTTATTGATTAAATAAACAATCAGTGTACATTTTGTACCCCTGTGGTAAAACACGACCTAATGAAGTAACAATCGGTGTGGAAATAAACGAACAATCGAAAAAATTGCATTTGTCCCAAGAATAATTTCAAGAGCTAATTATATAATACAAGGCAGGGAGATATTATTATTGCCCAGTACAAGTAATTAACTCAATTATTTATCACGTATTTCAAAAGATCGGTTTCTTTACATTCCGCGTAATCAACCATTGTAGAGAGGCCGCCTAAGTTTGACCAGGCGATGTATATTGTCAATATATTCGATTATACCTATTTATTATTAGTTATGAATCTTCGTGGCTAGATTAGGAAAAAGTCTATGATTCACTATTTCAACTTTCCGCTCATTTCGATCTAAGACTTTTCGTCGACGTTTTTCTTACTTCTATAGTAATTATTCATATTTACAAGCTTTACTATAAAAGATCATGGACGCAATATTATAGTGTAATAAGCTTTTAACATTTAAAAAATATGTAAAATCTAAATTCTGATAATCAATATAATAAAATAAAATGATTTGTATGGTGAATTCTGGCGCCATTTAAATTATTGAGCAAATATTTTTTAAATTCTATCAGAATATACATTCATTGATGACATACGAGTAATAACACATATCCAAATTAGAGACTATGTTTGTTATATCAATTTCAATCTCCACATAGATAAAAGTTACCTCCGAAGAATTGATTTTCGGTCATAAACTTGTCGATCCATTATGCGATAAGTCTGTTTTTTATTTTTTAATTGCAGGATTCGAGGCTGCGACGCCACTGGCATGTTTACTAATAGATTACTGAAGATAGGAGATTATACACTCAATCAAAAATGTATTATCAAATAATTTATCTCAACTTAAACCACCTCTCGGTGTATTGTCTTTTTAGAGCACTTACTTTACAACTTTTACTTTTAACCGAGAGATTATTTAATGCGGGTAAAACTATTTGAACATAATGGGACCGATTGAGGGAAAAACGTTAATAATGTCTCGCATATTGTTATTGAAATTTTTACATACATCTTTCAATATTTGATAGAGCTACTCTATTTTTACATAAAACTTTCACTTTTACAAATCTGTAAATTAGATTTTGTACCGTTACGTCGACGATATTTGCATATATTGTAATTCTTCTTACAGGCACAAAATGTATGGTGAAAATTAGTATTTAACGTCTACTCGACGAGTATAAGGTAATATACCCGCTAATTAGATTTTCTTTTGTTTGGCTTATATCACATTATGACTATTGTATAACCCTTTTAGCCGGAAATAATCGTCGTCATTGACCAAATAAATTTTTAAATACCTATCCAAAAGTAATTTTACTTTACAAAAAATATTAAATGAAATACGTAAACCATAAAATAAAACCATGAATTGAAAGTGTTCTTGTAAAATTATGTATTTGAAGTTTGTTACTTGCATCTATATTCAAGAAAACATTAATATCACCCTCGTATAGTTGTTATAAAACCTATTTTGGATACATAATAACTCATTAATTTTGAGAAAACAACGAGAACACTTCTGTAGAGCTATAGTAGTTTCTACACTTAGTAATTGTAGGCAGTGGCATAGCTTCCAAATAGCAGTCGGTCCAGTTGCTCTGGGCACACGGATCACGATGGGCGCATTATATTGTTGGGGGTGCAAGTAAAATTCTTAGGCAAAGCGAGAGCTAAAAAACTCCATTGCGCTAAATATGTAGTTCAGCCACTCATCATGGGGTAGTTAAAACTGTTAATTGGTGGCGCTCGATGAAAATTAATTGAAATTAAAATAATATATTATAAAACCTTCCAATGTATACGAGTTCGCTTGTATCTGATTTTCTGCTTTTGTTCTAACCATTTTTAATAATATGGACGTGTGTTGGCTTGTAACGGTTTCGATTATGTATTACCAATATCATTATTGGGATAATTTCTTTATCATTGGATTTTTCTTAATAATAACACTCATTAACCGCCTCTCTGTACGTTAAAATTGATTTTATTATTGATCTCATCAACCGCCCTCTGGCGAGATAATCATTGCAACGATGTATGCACCTGAGTGTTATTTAATCAATTCAATTGTACACTTGTCAAATGTGGGCGCCGTGATTCTTACACAATAATTACATAATTTAAAATATTAAACATGGTATACCACCTCATAAATAAATACCGAAGGATAAACGAACGACTGGCACTGCTTTTTAGAAGGTTAATATGAAACGCGGACTTCACCTAAATTGTCACATCTAAATAAATATATGATTTGTGTACTGTGACAAAAATAATAGTATAAAAAATATTTTAAGCTTAAACAGAACATCACTTTGATAAATTGCAAATCTTTGTAAAAACAGAACAAAGCAAAAAGTTACAATTTTATAAATATGATAATATGATGTCCCAAAAAGAACTTTATTTTTTTACAATTATTTCTACACATCTTTTGACCGTGTACCTTTTCATAGTTTAACATCAACGGTTACTAATGACAAAAACAAAAATATTTTTCATTTTTGTTTCAAATGTTTCTGAAATTGATTTTTTATTCGGCCCACGTCTAACACGCTATTTTTATAACACGGTTTTGATTTTACACGATCGATGAATTGGGACGAATTTTAATAGTTACACAATACGATTTCACATAACACAGTTTTAAAGAAAACGTAATATAAAAATATTACGTATACAATTTTAACAATTCTCAATCCCAATTAGTACGGAAGGACTGGTGATCTTCATAGCACTGAGATTTATAATCTTCATTTTCGAAACGAATGTGTTAATATATATATTTAATCTCAAAATGTATTGTCGTGAAACATAATGTGTTATATGATACTTTTTTCGACCAGTAGCCGGTAGGTTAGCTTGCCCGCCTCGCATTTTGGGAATGCGGATTTGATTCTCACAATTAATGGATTTAAAAAAATCATAAATGTCCATTGTATGACAACTAATTCTTGAAAAATACTGAAAAATGTCGGCAAATTTAAAGCTTTTCGAAATCATCCTATATTCAGTTGAAGGGTAACGTTATCACATTTAGCTTTTGCGATAAATGTAATGAACATACATAATATAACATATACTGCCATGCTTATTACAGTGCTACAAGTACATGACGTATGATAATCCTCACATTATCCGTTTTATTTGATATTTCCCAATAAACTGGTATATATTTTATAATATTAAACAAAATTTTTCATGCTTAGATACATATTATGAAAATATGAATGTATTGAACGTAATAATTTCTACTATCCATAATCATCTAGCCTCGAAGCGACCTGTGTATGTTCAGATTTGGAGTGACATATTAAAGTAAATCTTTTGGTATTAAATCAATTAATACGTTCTAGTCAATGCATTATTCACAATACCATTATACATACCGGACACTCATTACTACAACCGCAGCTGTTATAAGATACAAGTATATGTGTTTAAAATTTTAAATGTGAAAAACACACTATAAAACTTTATTGGCGCCTGTTATAATATGGCGTGTATATAAGTATCGTCGATTTGCTCTCGGGCAAAATTTCTTCGATTCGAAGATTGAGCG
Source organism: Rhyacophila evoluta (assembly GCA_022683975.1). NCBI lineage: Eukaryota > Metazoa > Arthropoda > Insecta > Trichoptera > Rhyacophilidae > Rhyacophila > Rhyacophila evoluta. The sequence continues at coordinate 6,251 of JAGVSQ010013422.1, forward strand.
AAATCTTTGAGCGAACAAATCTCTGAAAAGTTAAATATTTTTAAGGTTATATTTAATCTTTCTGGTCTTGAAATGATAGATACGATACTTTTATTTTTCATTCCTTGTGTTTTAAAAAAATCGAACCGGTAACTTACAGTGGCACGTTTACCAATGGGCTACCGGGCTCACTTACTCATATTACAATAAGCCCTTTCATTCATTCATAATATTATGCGAAGGAATATGTATGGAACTCGGCATGCTCTAATAACTATCAAAAATTTCTTGGTAAAATAAGGCAGGTCTACCAAAAAAACGAAATAAATGGAAATTTTAAACCACAAGTTCTGAACGAGCTTTTTGAGTTTGCGAGATATTTTTCAGTTGTGTCATTTGTGTTAGATACCTATAATTTAATTGACTGTGCGTAGGAAATACTAACAAATAAATAAAATATGAACGCAGATGGACGCACGTCATACTGTTCTAAATTATGTGCGTTCATAAAGAAAACTTAGTTTTTCTAATGCAAACAATTGTTGTGATTAATAACATAATTGGCTGAGCTTAAAAATATTCCAGTCGATTTCAATTCTCGTAATACGTTATTCATACAGAAATAATTCCTGCCTCGGGGGGGAATTATTTTGTATTGAACAATTGAAATTCCGAAGTATGATTTATGTATTCAAATAATAATCGTTGCATTTCCATTTGAGGCTGGCTGTTGGTGTCTTGCAACCGACCACGCTGCCCACCGCTTTCAGCATTCACGACTTATTACTCACAATGACACGTGTGCTGCGAACATATTACGATGTTTTCAAACACCTTGAGAAATTTCATTACATGCGAATAATTAATAGGACACGGGTATTCAACCGGTCCGAAGCGACTCGGAAAATATTTTCAGCATTATTTTATATTTAACATTTTCTTTCAATGACATAAGGAGCGCGATTTCCATATGAAGAGACAGATTATTTTTACAAGGACAGTTAGTTGCAAGGTTTTTGGTTAATCGCTTAAGCTATTACAATTAAAGACTGACTGTTCAATTTCATTACATTAAAATATCCATGTTATATCTCCACTGCGAGATACATTTCTTTACTTGGTGATGTTTAATATATAATAATACATTTAAGCCTCAGACAGGATCGGAAGAGGTTTAACACCACTGAGGAGCATCGTAAACAGCGTGGGCCAACAGGTGGTAAACAATAATATACTTATTAATATCCGGTGGTAAATATCAGACAGTGATGAAAATTTCTTATAACCTAAAACATAACAATATGACGTATTGACACACCAAATGAATATTGAGTATGCTTGCAAATACAGGGTAAGTCTGATATTATAATCACGAATAATGTTCTCAATCGGCTATTTTCACCACAATCACGTCGTATAAAACTACTTTTAAATAATCTGCTTATTAGAATAACAATTCGTCTATTATTATCAATTCTGATAATTATACATCCCGCCAAAGAATAGTTATATCAAGTCAATCTACAAATAACTTTGTAAAATACTCTGAATATAAGGATTATATTCAGGTGTTAATAATTTGAAACAAACGAAGGACAAGTAAATTTAATGTATTAAAACAGTTTTTAATAAAATATACAGGTTTGGAATAATTGAAGTACTTTGTTTTGTATTATTTCATAATAAATTGTGTTAATTAATATGTTTATAAATCATCATACGATTATTGTTACCAAAAATTACAAGTACTATGGCGATCACAATATGCGGCATCCACTGTTTATATGGATATACACGCGTAGAACATAAAAGACAATAAAATAAGCGTTATAATAGAAAGATGTGTCCTAACTGAATTTAACGTTTGTTGGAAAATTCAATATTCTTTCAATCAAATTCGATTTTCTTATCTTAGATCGATTTCATTATTGTGCTGTAAAATGTAATAAAGCATGTCTCATCTTCAATACAATTCAAAGTTACGGAAATTCACTCAGCGATATACTCAAAATATGATAATAATTATTCATGGAATTGATTTTATTTCACAATCCACGGCCGCAAACCGACAAAGCGTAACATTCATCGATTTTTCCATCTTTTTTTGTTTTTGTTTTTACATCGGCCACTTGCATTTTCACAGCCGATGCTGGTATTTCAGCGACAATTCAAACGAACTGTCAAAAAAGCGCATTGATCTATGGTCAATCATAATAATTATTATGATCAGAGATATGTACCTACGTAATCAGTTACGCACGAATACCAATTTCACCATAAAATGTTGAGCGTTTCCAACAAAATTATTTTTAGATTTAATTGATTCTTATTTCAGAAGCTTTATGCGCGGGAAAACTCGCAGGTTTAGCACATGCCGTTTTCTTTGCGACACATCATCAACTTATCTTAATATCTAATGGTACCCATACACTTCCAGTCCAGCGACTGTCAATGCAAGACAAGGATTATGATCGAGGCAAACCTCACATTAGTCAGTCCGCGTCGACAGTTGTATACTGACTATTGCCTCAATCCTAATCATCGATCTTGAATTGACAGTTTCTGGACTGCAGGTGGACTGCAGATGTATGGTTACCAAAAGCCATAAGGCATGTGATGGCTCAGTAATATATATATATATACTAATACATATAAGGCTTATGGGTGAATATTCACATACAAACCTTATTTGCCTATAAAATCATTTTGGGATGTGATTTAATCGATTCTATAACATCATTAAAGTTAATAAAATAATCTTGAAATTTACTGCACAATATAGTCCAGTCTAATGATATTTAATAACACTATATTTGCCAGTAATTCAATGCATATTAAAAAATAATACGAATTAACATAACAGCAATTTTTCATAGTTAAAATCGAAGATTTGTAAGAATTTTGATATAAAAAAAACGCGAATGGGTTTCTTTTGTAGAAGAATGCGATGAGCGGAAAGCCGAGCGAGATTTGGCGGTCGTCGGAATGAAACCAGTGGCGCCACTCATAGGGAATTGATACTGAATATTGTTATTCTTTTGTCGGAATGCAAAGGTTAGCCATGACAGCGGCTAGTTACATTTCCATTTGTCATACTTGCCGCAGCTATCACTGTAAACGCTTAATCCGGTTGTCAATGTCAGCTCAAACTTCAAATCGAAACAATTCGTTTTGTACTGACAGTACAAATGATTCTATCGCTAGTAAAAATCTAAATAATAATAATTCACCGGCGACATCACTGAATCGAAACTCGATTAACATCAGACATCGCTCATTCTAAGAATTAAAATTACAAAAAGACGTGACAGACTATTGCTGTAACTTATTGTAATTATTATCTGAATCAGTTTTTATTTCCATTGACCGCTTGTGCTCGGTCACGTAGAAAAAATAATACCCCTATGTCTACTTCCGGTGTCTTTTTACGGTGTACGTTAATTTCAGACCTCTCTTAGAAATAACATGTATGAGTACAGGAATCTTTATTTTATCACTTATCTCGACGCAATTTCACAGCCAAGCCGTGAATAAAGAAACTATTCTTCGGCTAAAACTTTATTTTTGAATATTTGGTACTAAGTCGTACCGAAGTCATTTATCAAATGCACATCCTCTGTTGTTGCGATTTTCCCCCGAGAAAATGAAACAAGTATTCATTAATTTACTTTTTAATTTACCACGTCCATTATGTATCATTATATTATAATTTTCACGGACAAACTTCTTGCGATATTTTTGTTTATGGTTATATAGTTTATGTAGATAATAATTGTTTATTTATATTTTTTAGATGCGACGGAAGGAAGCCAACTCAGGAATGAAAATTCTCGGCCGTCGCGTAATGTCGGCGCTACAAGGTAAGGGATATATCAATTCGATAATTTTATTTTGAACTAATAATCATCGGGATAAGCCCTTATATTGCAACAATAGTATAAGTAGAAATTACATGTATAGATTTATTATAATACACATACCAACAGGGCCTTGCCGTGTTATGATATAGAGAGGCGGTCGCACCAGGCGGCACTGTAAAGGGGGCGGCATAAGCAATGAAATCAAAATAAGATGTTCAATAAGCCAAACAAACCTTAGGAACCTGTCATTAATTTCACTCTGAACTACACATCCCTAATTAATGTATTTGCTAGTCAAAGATAAAAGGGTAAAACTTTAGTTGATACTTTATATCGTTATTTTAAAGAAAATTATATTTTTTTAAATAAAAATAGCATTCGTACATTTTTGATGTTTTTTTGATACCACAATAGAAGATTATTTTGATGAAAAAACATTGAATTTCATTAGTGAGTTGATTTTTATGCACACACGTTTTAAGCACTAACATATTTCACTGCTATCAATTCAACTAGTAACATAAAATCAATCTAATTGGATATGCCGTTTTGTAAATAATAGTCTTTTATTTTTGAACAACAAAATAATCTGAAAAGTATTCCAAATTAGTAAGAATTTGTATAATATTACCACATGTGACCGCTCCCATTTCAGAATTAAATGAGCACTTGAGAGCAAATTTGAACACATATAACAAATTTAAGTGATATTTTTGTATTTCTGTGAACAAAAATATAAATAATCATTCTTTTTTTTACAAAACGTAATAATTATAGAATGAGCATAAGGAAATTTTTCAATGCTGAAGTAAACTTTTTTTTCGTATTTTTTTCTAGCCCAAAAAATATATTTGATATAGTTGTGATGACTATTTAGCATTGATAGATCTATTTGACAATTTAATTAAAATTAATAATAATATTGTTTTATGCATTAAAGAATGACTGAAAATAAGTCTGAAAGGCGCGCGGACGTACATGTGCGTCCATAGTGAGAACTTTTAATTTTACGTTATTTATTTATTTAATTAAT
>JAGVSQ010013423.1:0-11122 GCA_022683975.1 Rhyacophila evoluta
ATCTTTAATTTTTTGACGTCTCAATAAATCGAATAATCGTCACTTTAACCGAAAAACTTAATATCAAATACACATTAACTTTTTAAACTGTTTATCACTTGCTCAAAATAAATGATAATTTATGGTTTTCTTTTTCGTTTATGTCACCTTTATGATAGTATTTTTTTTTTCTCATACCATGTTCGCTCCCGAAGTGGAACATATTGATCTACAGGGTGAAGATATCCACTCTGAAAGTGGAGTATCTCCGCAACCAAGACGTCTTGACAAGCTATTTTTCATGAGAATTGTTTGGCAGACAATTTTTCAACTCAATGGAAATCCATTCCTGCATTTTTGGATTATGAAAAATCTGACAGATGTGGGAATCGAACCCGCTTTCTCTGGATTGCTAGGCGCGCATGGTAACCTCACCGCCACCGGAGATCAAAATGAATATGAAAATGGTTTAACAATTGTAAATTTAGCATTGTAGCAAATTGTTTTCCAAAAAGAGCAGAAAATGGATGCAACTGTACCCTCTCTGTGGAAGATAAATTAAAATGTTTGGCATTGACCATGGTAAATGAACACATTTTTCAAAATTGTAGGAAGTTCAAACAATAAAATGTATTTTATTAACAGTTTGGAAAAACTACTAAAGATCTAAGGGAGAAAAAGATAGTTATGTTTCTGAAGTATTAACGAAGGTTGTTACATATATTTTCTTTCTAGAAAAGACGCCAATAATTCTATAAAATCTAATGACATTATTAGAGTAGTAGAATTATATTTATAGGCAGTCTGGGAACTTGATATTGGTCTGTACAAAATTAGAAAATACCATAAAGATCTGTCAACAACCTCATAAATTTCAAATGTTCACTACAGAAAATGTAGCCGTTAATACGTTCATGTAACGTGTAACGAGCAAACAATAACTATTAGACAGAATGCGGCCAATCCCTCAGTTATGTATTATAAATCAAACTCAGTATATTATAATACTAATATACCCATCATTTAACCTTCTCCTTCTTAATCACATGCCCGGGCTCTAGTTTTGAGAAGTGATTTACTTCATTCCAGGGAAATTTTCATTCATATGAAAAAATCTTGTGTCAGCATACGGCAAGTCATAGTATTGATCTCTTCACATATGAATAAATAATTCCACATTTTTATCTAAATAAAAATACTTTTATAAACTTTCTCTTGAATTATCACAGTTAAATGTTGAAAAACAATTATTGTCACTTCAGCGGCTGACTGCTACATGAGGATTTTTAAAATGCAAAGAGCCAATCTCCTGAAAAATTATCTATTAAATATGCCCTCCACAAACCCGTCCATCCTTACACCTGGTCTTAATCAGACGTATCCCATAGCTCTTGATATCTTGAATATTTTATTCAAAGTCAATGTAATGGGAGTAAATACAAATCACCCATAACTTAGGTTAGCATGCACTCAAATGTGAAGTTAAAAGAAAAGAAAAATGAAAGTATGGAGACTTATTTGGTTAAACAATTTATCTGATCATCACCCTAGCAGTATTACGCCGCAAACTTTTTGAAAGCTGTGAAATTCGGCCTTATGGCAACCAAGTCAGACGGCGCGATGGGTCCAACAGCTGGTTGGACCGACATGAGTAACTTTTCCCGCTCCATACACATTCTTGAAGATTTCCCCAGAATACGATTAGCATTCTATACTGGACAGCCACAAGCACATGTTGGGTTGTTTAACAAGGCCAAACTGAGAAAGCTTAGCAGCAAAACCACTATGGCCTGTAATAAATTGGCTACTGAAGTGTTCTGTAGTCAGCTTGGTTATCTCCATGTGCCATTTAATATTTCGAAAAAAACATATATGTGTACATGCCTTTAGTCAATGCGTCCCATCTACGTTGGATGGGTCCAACAGCTGTTTGTACCGACTTGAGTAACTCTACCCATTCCATACTCATTCTTGAACATAGTATCAAAATTATCTGTCAATAGTTGTAGATGTATATAATACAATACATTGTGGAAATCCATATTCTCCACATTCAGGGCAGACACGGTTTAAAAAGTTGTAAAATGAAAGAACAGCATATTTTTATAGAGTGAAATATAATAAGGTTGAGTAAATAAAACAATTTTCAAAATTAATCAGCAATTTTAATAAGTCCAGAAAAAGAATAGGATCTATTACAGAGCAACTATTTCTTACTTAATATTGGATATGTGGTCATACAAATACTGAAATCATAGTTAAACATAAATATTTTTTACCAAAACATGGTACAAGGGACACGAATTATAATAAATTATTATTCATGCGTCTGCAATGAACAAGCACTTCGCTTAAAACCTAATGAATATGAAAAAATCTTATTTTTATTACTCAGGGCACAAATATCAGACATGAACACATTGTTGCTCAACACTTTTACATCAGTCTGTAGAAAGTTTATTCCGATTAAATGTTTTAAAATCCTTAATTCATTTACAAATAATAACTAATTATTAAGAATAAGTAATAGTCCGAAATAGACTTGTCAAATCCTATATAATATTTGTCGTAATCAACCATCTATAGATTAACGATATGACTAATAAAAAATATTTTCGCCCTCGAGAGTCGAGAAACGGATTGAAAATAATTGAGTTATTATAAAAAATATTTAAATCATTCTAATATATTTACATTTATCCTAAAATGAAACAAAGAAAAACATACAATCTAAACATTGAATCGATAATATTTTACAAAAGGAAAAATTCCACATTGATATGTGTACAGAAAACGGTTACATTGACATAAAATGTAATTAAAAATATAACAATATGTTGGATTGCTTTCAAATTATATTTCATTTTTCAATAATCTCTTTTCAGTGACAAAGCTACACAATAATTATATATTACAAGTTAAAATATTAAGTAGGCACTAAAGATACTGAGTGTAAATAAAATATTTAGGCTGTAATAATATATTGTGTTTCCACATTACAAGGTCGTATCGTAACAAGTTTAGAAAGAAGAAAAAAGATCAATCCGAGTGTCAAACGATGCCAACGCACATCAAAGTATAATTATAACCTAAAACGAAGACATAAAAATGTCACATCCAACCTCGTAATTCTGAAACCTCGTGATATGTATACCTTGGTGATTAAAATTCATAAATGTTTTACGAGTCAATTTTCTTAATAAGATGACGTATTTTTGAAAAGGCACTTTTAAAATATTCATATCCTAATACAAATAAATGAATACAATTATCAAATATTAATACACTCCTTCCTCTCTTTATTTATCTTGAGATCATATTCCCGAGTTAAATAAATACATTTTATAGTTATATATTTTCAGGATTTCCAAGATTTATAAAAATAATTGTTGATTCTTAATCTTTGATTATTTTTATATTGAATACCATTCTAGGCAAAGAATACAGATTGATAAATTCATTCAAGCAAAGAGTTAACAGTCATAGATGGGCCGAAATTGAAATGGTAGTAAAGACAGCAAGTGTAAATTGTTATGCATACTTGAATCAAAAGTTATTTATTTAATTATACAATTTTGGCTAGTAAAATGCTATTTTTTCACATAGATAGAATTTGAATTACAAAATAGTGATTGGTATATATGGAATTATTTAATATTATCAATTAATGAAAAAATTAAGTCACTCAATTTTACTACCATGTACCATACAAAAAAATGTTCTCTATATTTTTTTCAAATCGAAGAAGAGGTGTAAGAATATTTCATTCAAGATATTCGATAAGAGTCTTTACTTCTGTCACTTAACAATTTTTATATCAAATTTTTTTATAAAATTCAACATTGAAAAATACTTTTAAAGGCACATATGTCAAAAAAAAAAAAAAAAATTACAGATCTATGGCAACAATTTCTGTGTATAAAATAAAAATTGATGTAAAAATTAATACAAAAGAAAATGGTTATACTGGACTGTATAATATTTAATAAAGTGACTTCAAAATATATGTAAATACTTCGTAAATTAGGCCAATAAACAAAAAACGAAAAAAAAAATACTGAATACATTAAAGCTTACTGTTAATATTGCATTGACACTTTCATAATAAGTAAGTATAGATACTATGAAATGTATGGTTCTATTATTAACATAGATTATAGAAATTGCTTTTCGCTACAAGTTATATTACTAGATCACAACTTACAGTATTTATTCCGCAATAAGAGTAAATAAAATAATATACATGAAAATTAATGTTAAACTTAAAATACAATATGTGTAAATACAAAGTATTGCTGCCTCAAGCAAAAAAACGACATGATTAATATCATAAAGTCATAATTATAATAATATATATTTTCTAATAAAGGCATAGTCGGTTATTTGTAAAATTCTGATGAAAAATACAACTGTTAACTATTTTGTTGTCGTAAATAAAAATATATTAATACGAAGAAGGCACATTGCAATGGATGGATTAAATTTGACTTGAGCATATTCTCATATTATACAATACTATTATAACATACATATTATGGTAGTTTTGCCTTAAACACATTTTGACAAGTCAACGTGACGGTAAATCATTACCAAAAAAAAAAAACAGAAATTCGTGTATAGATATGGGCAATTCGTAAGTTTAATAATGCATTGTGAGTAAATTCGTTCATATTGTACTTTGAATTACAGTAAATCCTTGATATAACGGACTAATGCGGATGAGGGGTGTCCATTATATAAAAATAGATTTTCCCAATGTATTCTTTTATTAAAAAAATAAACAGCACAAGGCGTCTAATACTCGATAAATGTTATTAAATCATCTAGTCAATCAATCAATCTCAATCTTATTGTCTTTTACTCTTCGTTATCTTACGTCCATCCTCATTTCCCAAGACCGTAATTTCATCTGCTAGTTCACTTTCAATCATAACTTGATAACCAGGATCACTTTCATCTTCTTTTAACCATTGGTGAATATTTTCGACTATTTCTTCTCCAGCATTCTTCTGTCTACTGAAACCAGTAACTTTTAACCCTTCTAAATCTATATCTGATCATCAAACAAAATCTTCCAACCATTCACCAATTTTTGCACTTTCATTTCTTTACAGATATTTTGCTGGTTATTTCCGAATTCCATTACATCGAGGCCCGTTATAACAAGGTTCTACTGTAGTACATATGATGAAAAAACAATTTGGTAGAATTCATAACATAAAACATGCTTTTTTTACCTACAGTCAAACCGAGGTCTAGAAAAGCATGTAGAGATAAATTGGTGTCACAATTTACTTCGGGAGACATAAAACAATAGCATATGACATACTATGAATGATTGCAGTTTTAAAACATGAAAAAAATTGAAATGAAAAAAACAAACCTGAAGTTTATGTGTTTACTTTCAATGCGGAATTGCGTACACCGATTTATCTCAATACGAAATTTAGGAAAGGCGATTTATCATAGTGCAACTGAACAGACACTCTTTTCAGAGTGAGAAGTGCACTGTTAATAAAGTGTGTATTTTATAACGTCTCGCGCGCTCATAACACGACATAATTACAATTCATTATTTAAAACTCTAAAAATGCAACATTTCATCTAATCTCATTCATTAAAAATATTTATTGCCATTAACAAGACAATGCAACAATGCAGTATAAATTTCTGAAGCAACTTTTATCAAAATTCATGTACTTTATACAAATTCAATATTCCAAAAGTGGGTCTACATAATTTTTTAATATACTATATTATTATTAATAGTGCATTTTGAATTACAAAATTTGTACAGGCTTAAAATTCTACTAAATATGTTTTATAATGAGAATAATTTCATGATTAAGCAAAATTATACGCATCGGCGTATAAAAATTTCGATTGGACGGCTTTTATTTGGTATTCAATGAATATATTCACAATTTATTTAAGAAAAACTTTTATAATCACATAGGCACTTAATACATTAAAATCCCTACATAAAATGAATAACATTTCGATTAATTTATTCTTTTATTGACAGACAAGACTGGAGGATGATTAAAATAATAAAATAATAATAATGCATACTTAAGAATGACAAAAATAAACCAATAAAGAAAGAGTGTATGTGAAAGAGTCCAGAAATATTTTCCTCTTTGTTTAATTTTTACTGTAATTCATTCTTCCTTACATGTGATATATGTAACTGTGATTGTAACAAGCAAGAATGGAAATATTTGTTTAGCAGAAATTAAAAGCAGAATATTTTATACTGTTGTACTCAATTATAAAGTTGTCTATTGAATACTAAACATTCAGTAAATTAATTTCCAACCATACAAGATTGTTTTATATCATGCTGAATAATAGGATTATAATTTTTAATCTCGTAATTAATTATAAATGATAATTATTATAAAAAACTTAGCATTATACGTAGTAAAATAGAGTTTCTATTATAATATTATAAACAACAAACATCGTTCAATACAAGAATCAGAGGATGCAGCTTTAGAATGGTCAATGTTTTCACATTAATTTATTTTACAAATAAATTGTCTTTCACTGAATTAATTGAATTATTTCATATCAGTATATAAGATCAAAATTATTCCAAATTGTTTTTAAATTCAACAGAAATTTTAAATGTTAGGCAGCAGAAAGATTAATAATTCATCAAGAGTATTTTACATCAACACAATCAGTTTATTATATATGGATGCAAGGAGCCTATCATATTAAATTTACTATTTGACTCAGTTCTTGTTATTTCTTTGAATTGTATCATATTACAGATGAAGATATGGAAAACCAACAATAATATCAGGAAGCATGTTGCCATTTAAAAATATTTAATTCATTATTCATATGTGGGTCAGGATACCTTCTCTTACTTAATAATACTGTCAAATGACATAATGTAAATAACTAGTGATCCATTTATATTGATATGGTTCCCTTAATCTTTTAGTGACAAGAAATTGACAGTAAAATATTTTGTAAACAATTATTGCCAATCATTTGACTGTCACAATAGAAAAAAAAATAGAAACAAAATTTATAACTGAATTAAAAACACAATATAATGCATAGATTTCTTTCGTTTGTATGAAAATAACGTTGGCATTACGAGAACATAAAATATCCTAAAAAATATGAAAGATAGTTTATAAAATCTTACAAGCTTACCATTAATTTATAGCTATAAAAATTCTGTGTCCTAAAAATATTTACAATAAGTCTTAAAGAAAAAAAACTTAATCAACTTAATTACTATGCAAATGGTATCTAAAAATTTTAGGTGACCACTTCTGCTCCCGTTAAAATTAAAATCTAAAATCAATATCGATAATAATAATTGAAGAAGTTATGCTATGTACAGTAGAATATACCGAAAATCAGGCACTAACATAAGGCACCTTCGATTATGAATATTACATTTCCATCAATAAAATGAAAACGTATGAAACATGCTACATACAAGTTGCCATGTTGCACTATCATACTATTACAAAAAGGCACTACAATATTGCTGCCGGACGTCATATAACAGATACAGTTCATGTACAGCACCACATACAAAAATCACAATGAATAGATTGTCAAAATAATACCCCAAATATTATAAATCTCATAATGTGAAACTCGTTCAAATTCACTTAACATATAACGTACTTTTAATATCTCTCGTGTTGTAAAAATATCATTCTCTCACTTGTAAAAATAATTGCATTCCGAGGCCACACTTCGATCTATACTTATTGCACACACAGTATTTCGCGGCCCCGGAACGATTAACTACAGAAGACGAGAGGCCGCGAATCACAGCCATGTTAAGCCGTTACCTTGCTTGCTGGACGCAGGATTGATGAGGGATTGGACGTCATCTAAAATGTCACTGGAGAACTCTTCTCCCAGCTGAAACAATGAATAAACATATAATAAATAAAAATATTTACTGAATTTTCATTCTACATGTTTTTTTTTACATGGTATTATAACCCTTGGATATACTTACTACTCAGTACTATGGGCAGAGAAAATTTGAAAAGACATTAATTACACAAATTCTAGATCTCTCAAGTGATGAAAGCAATGTGCATAAACATGTTTACTTATCAGTTAGTAAATGATTTTAATTATATCTTAAAGTATTTCTTTTAATAAAATTAAAATAGAATAAAGAATAAAGCATTTTATTTATTGATATGCATTGATTTTTATCCATGGAAACCTATCCACCATTATTTTTTATTTTAGTATACTTTTTTTAAATGGTATTGGGTGTAATCTATCCACCATGTAAAAATGAGCATCTGGTGTATCAAATATCCCCAGTAGAACTAAATAATGGAACATTCTTCATCACAGAGCCACTTTTTTTTACCATTTTCAACTGATAATTTTATGAAGACGACTAAATAAAAATCATAGCCAAGATAGCCACACTATTTGAAACTGTTATTGTAGATGGAACCATTAATAACATTAAATACGGTCAGAGGCGGATAATTTGTGGGCGTTTTTATAAAACTTACTTGTAAAGAAGGGACTAAGTCATCTGTGGGGTCGATATTATCGCTGAGAGATATGTCATTGGCGTCCATGGTGTTGCCACCTTCGCTGGCGCAGTCCATATTGTCATCGATGTTGGCGAGAAAGTCTTCAGGTGTGTGGGGCATGGAGTATGACTGCGCCAACCCCATCCCTAGGCCACTATCCCCCGATTCCTGCCGCGAATGCTCTGTCAACCCCGAGAGGAACGGATCCAGAGGAAGGTCGGCTCCGCTCACTACGTTGCCTGACACTGCAGAAGGTGCATGTCTAGCCATCAATTCTTGCTGTAATGAATAAACAATACACAATGTTAGTGAGTATAATAATTTGTGAAAATGGTAAAACTGTATGTTTACCATATTTTTTATGTGTGCTGCAAATATTTTTAATCAAGATTTTATAATTCTTAGAAACTGAATTGACTAAATCTTCATTCAGAATGAAATTATTTTGAGGAAGATGGAGTCATAACTATTAGTTGAGTGACGAAAGAAAACTTAGTTCAATCTGACTTAGTTTTGTCCGGTATTAAGTCCCAGAAGCCTAAAGATTTGTTGAATACAGCAATTATTTTTCTTATTATTTGAAGCACCTATAGCACGATAAATTCGTCTTCTTCTACTTCCATATGCATGGTAAAAAAGTTACTATGTTTAAAAGTGATACAATGTTGTCAAAGGGTTAATATTGAATGTGTCGTAACCTGCAATCGAATCTCTTGCTGTCTCTGCTTAAGTCTTTCTCGCTCAAGCTGCAGCGATTGGAGACGGAGTTTCTGGCAAGCCTGGAGAGCTTCTGCGGCTCCAGCTGTACCCGCCCCCCACCCTTGTGGGAGCACTACACCCGCTGCCGGCGTTCTTTGTAAATGTTGGGCTGAAATTTAAAAAAATATGCAAAACTATAAATACATAGAAAACAATGGTAAAATAAATATTTGACATTTTTTTTTTGACATTTCTTAACTTATAAAATATTGCTATAATCTTTTTTTGACATTCGCTTTTTCTCCGTCGATAATTTTTGAGTGTATACTATGGCGTGCCGAAAGTAAGTGCCTAACGTTTCAATTGAAGGATGTCAAAAACCGAGAACTTCTTTTTTATCTGATAAACCCTACTATGATCATATCTTGACGGATCTTTATAAGACAGTGGCGTATCACAATGACCTGCATTTATATTTGCGGGCCCTATGGTTACGCCACTTTAGTGTGTAGATGACCTAAGGAATTGTATCGCATTAAAGAATTCAGTGACGTCACTGACGACAATATTAAACATTTACTTATGGGGGTGAGGGTACGTTGCATGTATGTTTCATACCCCATGAAATCATGGGATTTCCCCGAGTTGCGAGTAATCCGGCTTAGTCATTCGCGAAGAAATGTTAACTGAATCCAATGTTTGACGAGATAGTAGCTTAGCAACCGTGTGTTAGATACACAAAAGAAGATTTTTCATGGGTATTGATCCGGTGACGAAGAACATGAGTCACCGCTAACTACTATTAACACCGTTAAATTTAAAATTTCACATTCCTTTACAATCGAAAGAAATATTTCAAAAATAATGGGGGAAATCTGATTTAGTTTGCAGCGCGATGAAAAAACGTGAAAGCATTGGAAAGAAATGAATATTACGTCCACGACATAAAAGGCCTACACACGTTCATGAAAAACTTGCGCAAGTATACAGGAACGAACATAAAAATACGGTGACCATATGTTCAATAATTTACGATATTATATCACTGTTATTTCATTATTTCCGTTTTACAAACCTCACAAGGTTGATGACGTAGAAAAAAACGACTGTATTCAGTTTAGACTTGGTCTCTCTAATATTAGTTAGAATTACTAATAATCGATTGAATAAGTTTACTATTATTTTCATATCGTTTAATATTTTATTACCAACATTTTTTAAAATAATGAAATACGTACCACTATTGTAATTTTGTTTTGTAATATAAACTATTAGCTTTGAAAACCCACAGTGCATTTTGTTGGTCAAATCGAGCATGTTTATATTAAGCAATAATAAAAATTGAATCACCCATATAAATGAACGGTTTATTTGTTATTTCATGTATGTCGGTAGACGGCCGGTCTTATAGTTTATATCAAATACACGTAGGATTACCTAAAATTAGAAGATGTTCCGTTTTCAGGAAAAAATATAATGGTCACACACAAATAATTGTGCATGCAAACTTGAACGTGTGTAACCAGCCAGTCCTTCAAAGTAAATATTTCTGACAACGGTATAAAAATTAAAAAAAATTACATCAACAGTATAATATTTCTCATAAAAATCATATAATACAAATCGTCGCCGATACAAGTTACAGGAACACGTAACTTGATTTTTTTGGGTTAAGTCCTTTGTAAAGTAATTTTAATTTTTTGCAATCTATTGTTTCATTAGCACATTTTATTTTAACAAATAATTTGTACACGTTTTATAAGCATATGTGTGAATATAAAAATGTGATAATGATATTATATATTATTTATATTATACCATGTTCGCTCCCAAAGTGGATCACATGGATCTCCGCAATGCGAAGACGACTTGACAGATTATTTTTTCACGAGAATTGT
>JAGVSQ010013424.1:0-11122 GCA_022683975.1 Rhyacophila evoluta
ACTTTGTCAGTGATAAGTGGCTGCATAGTCCGTTCTCTTATCTTCTCATTTCGAAAAACTTTATTTAAAATGTAATATATTTTATTGTTTGAGGTTGTATAAAAACCCCAATTTTAAAAACATGCGCAGATTATTTAAATAATATTATTATCAAATTTTGCAATGCATTTACACTGGGATGCTGAGGATAGATTAAAATAATAAAAATAATAAATTAGCTTATATATATGTGTACTAAAATACTTATTTCAGAAGATACATTTAACTTGTTCTTCATAAATAACTATGTATTCTAAACACAACTTTATGTCTAAATCAAGAATTCAAGTGCTTATAATATACATATCAAGCTTTTTTAGTCTGCAGCTTAATCGGAGAGCATGTATGATTTCACTAATTAAACTATCAGACAATTTCAGGACTATACAATATTTCGAATTAATTCTATTCTCAGTTTATTTTAAATGCACACATTTATTCGATACAAAGTATCGTTGACAGCTATATACTTATTTAAAAATATATATTTTGTCTGTGACATAAAATTATATTCATTTAAAGCGTCACTATTGAAAACTTGTCTATGATATAGAATATCAAAACAGTTATCAGAATTCATTAACGTAATGAAAATATCCAGTCAATCATGAAAATCAATTCGCAAAACATGACTAGGTATTGTTCGCGAGTAAAAAATGTTTACAGACGTTGCGAAAATAAAAGAGACGCTTTTTATTTGTCGGCGGCGCCATTACGCCTGATCAAACTTTCCCGACCGACTGCCCACTTACGCGCGCCACATTTTGAATCTTTTGCATTTTTTCGAATCTTTGTAAATGCCCGCCATTATCATGTTCTGTACAAAGTGTCAGATGGAGATTGATGATGGAGTTTCGGTTTGGCCGCGCTCAGGCGGGCGCAGGTACGACTTAAAGTAATTAATAATAATTACTTTGCCGACTGTAATACATTAATCGACGCTATGACGGGCGCCCAACGAGGAAGGGAAGTGCCGTACCTTTGTGTAACTATACCTTACCTTCCGCATTCAATTACTAAATGTTATTTTCTTTGTGTCCCTCATAATGTTCTGTTTATTATGTTAGGTAATTGATGCTCCCTAAGAAAAGTTGAATATTCGCATTGTGTTATAATAACTAGTTACCAAAATACCTTTAGATCCTGAGTATTTAATAGAATAAGTGGAGGGAGCGTACGGTAATTTTAGTATTAAACTTTAATAGTATCTGGGGCGAACTAACACTGTCTTTCAATAAATATATTTAATATGTATATATATTACAACTAAGAGATGTTATTTCAGATGAATTTCAAAAAGCTCTAGTTATCATTATCAAAAACCATTCTTTTTTTTAACATAATAAACATTTAATATTTATGGTTTTTGTTTGTTATCTTGTTATTCCAAAAATAAGCGATTTTATTTATTATAAACATGCAATTATTAATAATATATTTTTTTGAATATTTATGACAAACGTAATAAATTTATAAAATTACTTGAAAAATTGGATAAAATGGATAAAACATGAAAATGTTTTTCTGAGAATATTCTGCGAAAAATTAAGGTTTTAATTTTTTTTAATAATTTTTACTATAATATAGCGAAAAATATAAATAATAGTTGAACATAATTGTGCTAAAGCTGAAACAATAGGTAAGCAATAAAATTTACTTTAGTTGTTTTTTGAAGATTTACGTCCCATAAATAACTTTAATGGATAAATTCATGTGGTGTGGTTGGATAAGTAAAACCCACGAAGGTAAATGGGGTCAATTACTGGAATGATGATATGGGCAGAGTAGAGATTTTCAAGGCAGACATTAGCAGCAATTATGGGGCTCCAAGTCTGGCGGATCTTTTGTATCGATCGTCCTCACATGGAGGCACGTCCCTTCGCTTCGTTTCGCTGTCAAACCTCATTTCCTTTGTTCGATTTATTGAATTGAACGCCCTCCGTGCCTTTGGGAGGGCAATTTTGCTCTTTTTCCGCGGATCCTTAATACACAACTCTTCACGAATGATAGTCCACAACATATACTTACTTCAAAATATATCCCGTGTTAATATTTTTTTTGAAACACCGACTACGTAGCAAAATTATTAATTTCTTGATTGATCACAATTCTTATATATTTTTTTAAATACAATATATTTACTTATTTTGAAGAATATGCTCAGTACATTACGTTCGTATAATAATATGTATATACTTCAATTGAACAATAATGAAATAAAAAATATTTCATTACATATGTGCAGCACATTTCTCGTTAGCTTTATACAAGTTTTCAGTGACGTAGGATTAACATTTATTATGCTATTTAAAACGGATTATTATGAAAATAATTCAAAATTTTAAGCTAACACTACATATACTGCCGGTGTTGCTATACGGTAGCAAATCATATCACCCGACTGATGTGGCGAAGACTCGGTGGACGTGGCACCTCGCTCCACCTCTTTTACCTTATAAGTTATACAACGGTGCTGGAATTGGCTAAGAGACTTTTTCAGATGCTTTTAAAAAGCTGAAATTTTGTTTGTCTCTTTTTCCAACCGACAAGATTCCGGCATCATGGAAGACCGTCAGATACAAGAAATTCACAAGATATAAATGACAACTAACGGAGACTCTTGGAAGCGCAATTTAACCACAATGTTTCCATAGTTAAGTTTCAATAAAAAGAAATTATTGAAATGTAGTAAAAATAAAAAAATAAAAGTAAATTATTATTGATGAAAAATTGAATAGTGATACACATGCAGACTTCTTGAGAGCTTCTTTTTCCAATCTACCCTTCATCGTTCACCTTGCACCCTCTTTTCAGCAGCTCAACTCTCTTTACCACCTTCGACGCGCCACCTTCGCACCCTCACTCACTTCACAAGCGTGTGAATGAACAAAGAAACGAGTGCCAAAATGAAACTGAATGAAGCAGAATGCGCACCGCAACACATCTTCCTTAAACAAACAGGCAATAATTGTTCTTCATTAAATTATATTGTTATCTCATCGAAAATTTTTGGGATTTTTTATGTATATGAAAATAATATTCACTGTGCATCTACATAAAACTATGTTGATAAGTCCAAGAAGATTCATTGCCATTTTTATATATTTTTTTCATACCATGTTTGCTCTCGAAGTAGAGCATATGGATCTATACATTGTGAAGATACTCCTAAAGTGAAGTTTATACATCTTCGTAATGTAAAGACGTCTCGGCAGATTATTTTTCATGAAAATCGTTTTGTCAGACAATTGTTCAGCCCAATGGGCATACACTCCCGCATTTTTTTTAAATCCGACAGATGCGGAATCAAACCCGCATTCCCCAGATTGCTAAACGCGTATGCTACTTACTGCGCTAACCGGGGTAATTATATTTATAATAGAGCATTGATATGATGTTACTTTGCTATGTAAGATTTAATACATGGAATCATAACTATTTTGAAATATTTTTCTGAATAAATATACTTCCATATAAATTTAAAATATCCGATTGCCGTTTTTACTTCGAATAATGTAAATATCTGCTTATATTTGAAGATCTGTCTTAGCACATTTTCATAATGTTTGAGTATCAACCAATTACCTGACTCAGTGAACATCCCACCATCTATTATTTTGGCAGGTACAAGTCTTGAATCAGTGACCTCTGATACCAAACAGTTAGACAAAATATCTCACAACGTATAGTATTACAAACATTATTGATTTTGGAATCATTTAAAAATAATTATTATACTAACAAAATTGTTTATTATGTGTGATTATATTATCTTTAAAATAATATAAATATTTTTCAAATTTATTCGTTTTTTTATTTGACAGAGCTTAAAAATAAGGGTACGCCGATAAAGAATATTTCCAGTTTCAATAAACCAGGGATTCCCAAAGCGTGAAACGCGGATATATTATAATATGCTTAAGAAAAAAAAAACGAAAACTGTAATGGGCACAACTAAGAATTTCAAAATGGAAATTCGCGTTTATTTTTTAATTCCGAAGAAATTCAGGTAAATTTTGAATTCTACTGAGTGCAAAAGTAGATTCTAATATCTTAAAATAGAGCAAGCCTTGAGGTAGGGTACCGTGAAAAAATCTTGATTTAAAAAAGACGCCGTCACTCGAAAAAGTTTGGGAATTACTTAAATAAAATATTATTTTATATCGATATTTATAAAATCGTTTTAAATCCTACTTACATCTGTCTCTTTCATTTTTCAATAAGCACTTATTTCACAAAAGAAATACATCAACTCAGCATTCACGTTTGAAAAGTTAAATTATTTACTCAGCTATTATAAAAGTCACAAATAAGAATATAAGTTTACTAAATATCATTGATTTTCTAATACAAATTTAACTTGAAAATTATTTAGACCAATATATTATTAAATATTTTGTATAGTTACTTCAATTTTACTACAAACCAATAATTGCTTTCTTTAAAAAACACAGCCAATTTGATTTAGTAAATTGAGATTGTATTACAATAATATGATTTTAAAATATCAGTTTGACAGAATAAAAAAAAACATGTTTTGATCGCTTCAATTTTGAGACATTAAAGTAAGTGATCTTTATCTGAAGTTCGCCCATATATTATGCCCGTGCTCATCTAAAAAACAATCAAAGAGATAACGTTTTTCTTGAGAAAACGGCCTCAAAATGAAGAAAAAAAGAAGGGTTTCGAATAGGATTCAACTACGAAACAAATGTCCCCAGCTATAAGAGGGGAAAAGAGAAAAAAAACACACAGCAAAGGAAGAAAGCTTCGGCGGAAAAGTTTAACACGCATTTCTGATAAACATTCCACGGGTTGTATAACAAGATACAACTGACAGATAAACTTTTATATAAAAGTTTTTGCCGCGTAGGCGAGGGAGCGTCTCGCGGCTCGTCTTGTGATGGGCCTCGCCAGCCCTGCCCATGTATTATTGTGTATTCGAGTTTCACGACTAACTTTGCGATGCTTTGATTTCAAAAGCGATAACTTGAGGTGTAGCAATGCATTCTTAATTGCATTATTCGTTGAGGCTCGTTGTACATATCAAAATAATCTCGTTGAACTACGTAATAAAGTTACTTTAAAAGACATGCCTATTCTGAGAAAACGGAGTTGTTATAATATGATAGCGGTATATTATTTCATCCGCTACATGACTGTTTTAACATTCCGCATACTGAACCAATCTTTAAATTTCCATTTATATTTTAATTATGCTTGTCAAACCTTTATCATTCTTAAGTATTACTAATGTAAGAAATCAAATGTTTACACTCACCAATATGCATTTTTCAGTGAACAGTAAATCTTGATAAAAATAAATTATATCAACTTATTACTTGGTAGAGTCAAATTTTGTTATGATTAAATCATATAACTGAATTGTATGAAGTATTTTTTATATAATTTATATTTTTTCCGCTTCTTGCGTCTAGTATATGAATCCATACAGTGTGAATACTTATCATAACAACCAGTTATTAGCTTATCGTTATACATACTGGACATCTTTAAACTTTTAAAAATGTATAATATTTTTTAATTCGAATCAATCTCACAGCATAATCGCACATATGCTTATTAATTGACCACCGAGGTGAAACAAAGTAGTGGGAATCTATTTTAGAGATAAAAAATAGGTCTTAAATAACTACAAATAAAATCGTTGTAAACTCTCTATATACCCTGAATAAAAAGCAAATATTTTATGGAAAAATCCATACCCTTCTCTTAATAATGTAGTAGACATTTCAATTAAATACTGTTTTAATCCGAACGGACTATTAGATTTTGATATCTAAAAATATAATAACACCCAGTGAAATTTCTACTCCTAAAAATATATTCAAACCAAATAATCACTGATTGAAAATCGTTTTTCTTACATTAATGCTTTTTATTAAAACAATTACTGTTGTAAAAATACGCAGTGTATACAGTTAAAATCAAATCACGTGTTAGTTACTTTAACAAGCAAATCCGTGGAGATTTAACGCTAACATAACAAAAAAACAAAATTTGCGACGGTCTTAAAGTTTATAGAGTAAACTATCGCGCAAAAAGTTTGTGACATGTGTTGTGTACACCGCCGGTATGTTATCATTTATTGTTAATTTCTAGGACAGCATTGTGCAGCGAGCGGTGAAAAGCTCTGGGCGACACCTGTGCTGCGCCTGCACTGTGCTTTCGCTGAAATGGAAGCATCCTGCGACCTGCACTCAGACTGATTTAATTTAAAACAAGACAAACAGCATCCCTCGACTTGCTGTTCCCCGTTACGTGCGCTGCTCAACGGAAACCTTCTAATAAAAATTCAGCGAGTACTCTCCTACTCTATGAACCACTCTGCGCTTGTTCACAACAATAAAGATCTGCTCGACAAAACTACTTACTGCTTACGATTTTATTCATTTCTCTCTCACTATAGCCTACTTATTCGATTTCATATCATACTTTTATATGGATATTACAATTCATGCGACTAGCGTTTTTTACTCGAAACTTTATTTAAATTATTATCATTTCTATTACGGTATATAAACTTAACTTATTACTTTAACTTTTGATGAAAAACGGGAAATTTATTTTAAAAAAATCAGTTATTTGCATACAATTTTTAAACATGCGCTTTGAAACTGAAATATTTAGATGTCTACAGTATGAAAAATGTCAATACGAAAATAAAGTAAATACATATTTGTGTAATATGAAACTTTACCTAAAAGTTTTCTTGTTAGCCATTAGCAGTTTTTGTGAGGTTTAATTATTAATTAATTGGTCGTCTTTCAATTTCTCATCTGATCCTGTTACTTTTTTCAATCCTAGTAATTGAAACTCCCAACTTCTTACACCGAACCGCGCGAGCTTACTTCGTAGTCATCAGTTTAATAGAATATTTCAATTATAAATAGATAGAACTAATAATTTTTAATATTAAAACTCGTGGAAAATGAATAAATAATAAGTTGCACAGCTTACAATCATAGCCTGGATAATGGTGTGATAACCAAAATAACTATGGGGAATATTAAACTATTAGAAGAAAATTAAATGTGAGTGTTGTGAACTTGATGATGAATAATATACATATTGAAATTGTTCACATATGAAGTAGAAGTTAGCCAAGAAGAACTTTTTTTTATGCTTCTTGAAAGCACATGCTTCCATATTACATTATCTTGTGACATACTGATGGGTATCCAGGGAATTCATGCACCAAACGTATACAATTATTAACAAAATCAACGAATAAAATTAATAATGAACGCAATAAATGGCAACAAAAGGTAAAAATATATTCAGCAAAAACTTTTGTTACAAATGTCGTTATAAAATAAACATTACAAATAGTTTACTAATTTATTAAAATAATTAGGTTAGTTTTAAAGTTGATTCTCAAATAAAAAAAAAATACACTGAAATGTTTATCGTTTCATCCTTCCGCCCATTTTAAAAATAATTTGTAGTTTTCATGTAATTCACATATGTACATTTAACAATATGTTATATTTTACAAATTTTAAATTAATGTATTATATTCAGATCGTTAGTATTACATTGAGACAATATAATAGAAGAATTGCAAGGGTGTTAAATGACACAAAACTATTGAGTTAAAAACAGGGTGCACAAAAATACGCGTTGATCTGAATAGTAAAAAAGTTTTTACATAAAGTGCAGTCGAGTAGATTTGAATCATTGTCAGACACAGTTGTTATTACTTTATGATTTATTGAAGTTTTGCAGTTTTGACATTAAAATACTAAAAAATATATATGAATAATAAAAACAAATATTCTTCACATTTGAGTAAACTATTGGAGATATCATATTATCATATGAACAATGTGCAAATACATACCGACAAAGAATTGAAACCAACTTAAGCTTCAGTATATATATCCAGAAAGCCATCAAATATAAATACAATTTTCATACTAAAATATTTCAACCACTCAAATGATTTTTAAAAAAATTCGTTATTCATTGCATAATTAATTAATATTTTGAGAATAAAGCAAAATATGTTTTTAAATTCAAGAAAACATTTATAATATATAGAAAATCAATCACTTATAAAATAATCAATTAATATTACAACTATAATATTAAAATTAACGTGTATTAAGGCAGTTATTCTGATATCTAACACAATAAGGGACTATTTCATAAAGTTGTTCAATAAAACTTAAATGTATAAGTCACTGTGTTGGAAATATTTCTAAAATACGACTTTATTTAACGATATTTAAAATCAAAACTATGTTGAAATTAAAAATAATAGGCGTTACGTATTAGTATAATTGGAATTCTTCGTGAATATATAATGTCGGAGAGATGTGGAAATAATTCTCTGCGGTGACAACAATGACGCGAACATTGTATTCCATTTTGCTTCCTGACACACTGTCAACAGTTAAAAATATATTTGTTCGACACACAGCGCGACTCTAGAGAGATGGAAATAAAGCAGAGCGCCGAAAAGTCTACACTCATTCCTCTCACCCTTAACATCGCCCTCCACCCACGTCTTCGTTTTATTTTCATTGCATTAAGATTATGTGAGAGTACACTTATGCAGGTTAGCGCGCCACCTTGCCCCTGTTCTCGTGTTCCCGCTCTATTGACATACTGTCACTTGAAGCGGCTTAGCCTGCCGCGTCGCGACGCTGACGTCTCGGCTCGTCTCAACGCTTTTGGCTTCTGCTGTGCTCGAGCGTTGCGATCTTTCCTTTCCTTCGCAGCATCAAGCGATCACATCCAGATCAAACTTAGGTGAATATGTTTACACCTACTCATTGCGTGCGTGTTTTGCTTATTTTATATTTCTCTCGTTCATACCGACATAAAATAAAATACTACATAGTACAATATCGGAACCTAAATAGATAAAAAAAATTATTCGATAAAAATATACGTATCGATAAGATAATATATAATATAATATAGATATTATATAAATAATAATATAAAATATTCAAATATATTTTGTTTATGGTTTAAATAAAAGGAAAAAAAAAATTATTATAATTACAATATAAGAAATTGTTTTTCACTATGACTTTTAAAACCTATCCAGCTGGTAAAATTTCACAAATAACATAGAAAACAACAATTTTTATAATAGTTTAATAAAATAAATAAAACATAGACTTAGTAATGTACATAAAGTACTTATTATTAATGTTCTTATCATTTATTCATCTCAAAAGCGGTATTAGTTGAACGAAATAGTGCTACAAAATATTTAAACCATTATATATTTACATCCAGAGGTAAATAAAAGATGTTAGATATTTAATTATTTTTTTGCATGATTTTCAGTATCTAAAAGATAAATGGTATATAGTTTTAGCATTTACGATGTTTGTAATCATTAAAAATCCCAACTGAAGATACAATATAAAATATTAACCTTTTTATATTGTAGTTGTTGATGTGTTTACGTATTTAATTTTTTTATATGGAATATAGTATAATATTTAGGACTTAGCAAATACGTTTAACGGAAAATAGTTGACAGAATTTACTAGCATAGAATAACCACTTTGATAAAAAAAAATAGTCTGTATTGAAATATTGTAGATGAAAATGTGTGCAAATGATTTGAAAAGTAAAAGTATGTTATTTTTTTATATACAATCACCTGCCAAAAAATCTCCAGCTACCAAAAACTCAAATATGTAGAAGCTTTCATTTCAAAATGAAGAATTTAGAGAATTTTCAAAAATAACTTACTTCCTGAACCACTACAAAATAAATAGATTGTTGACGCATTTGAATTTTGTCGAAAGTAGCGTCTCGGCGCCGGCGCTACCGTTTCCTGGAGGGAAAGAGTTTGAATTGAAAAATGTTTACCCGAGCCGAGAGGTGTTTATAGGAAGTGATTTGGTATTTCAGTGAAACGCTTCGCAAAGTGTTGACGGAAAAACGCACCCCAGTGAACACTCACGAATCACGACAGCATTATCAATAAACTCCATGCAGAGCTTTTATTAAACCTTTCCGTAAATGTATATTGCTACATAATGTGAAAACTCCAATAAAACAATCGCTTATTATAATAAAAATAAATTGAATTGATAAACTTGAACAAATCACACTGTTTAATTATTCGTATTGTCGTTAGTACTTTGTATTATATGTAATATGTTTGATAACATACGAGCTTAAGTAAAGATTTAAACTTTATTAATATAGATAATTATGCTAAATTAACTTTAACAGATTTGATTAATATCTCTCGATATACGCTTATATACTGCGCATATATATTCTCCAACTTTGGAGCTAGCTTGATTTAAAAAAATGGATTCTGAACTTTTTAAATACATTTAAAAATGTACAGTATAGTTTTTAATTCACAATTAAAGTACATTATTCAAAATTATAGCCCACAATGCCACTAAACATGAACCAAATGTACATAATAAAGAATATTCGATGTATCAATACTTTGTATATATCTCTAATTGGATTTACTCAGTATCAGATATAATAATTTTTACCCTAGGCATTAATTTAAATATTTAACCACTACCATTGATAAAAAAATCTTACCAATAGCCCTAATGCTGAATAATGCAACACGTCACGATTATCTTGCATTGTATTCCATGATGCAACATATTTGGATAAATAGTTTTCCGGGCTCAATCCGAAAACAAATGCATAATTTAGCATAGTATGTAATGATATGGCATCCAACGGCTAGTGCAGGTTGCGTTGTGCGGTGCAGCCACATTTTGCCAGCTCATAATGCACGCCAAATGCATTTGTTGCATACTTGAACAATATTGTAATTTATGGAAATCAATACACCATGTCTAAATTCTAACTGGAAACTGCATTTCATGCCTCATGTTGTGACAACCGGATACGTGTTTGCCTAAATTATTATTACTATCATTTGAATGCTCCTCTGCATAGGTGAACAAGTTCGTGAAAATTTTAATTATATTTCAATCGATATACAAATATATTCCATGTTTCTATTGTAATATATACCTTCTAATTATTCTCTATGGTTGAATATCTTCGAAACATTATTAGGACATTACAATGTCAGATTCATCGTTAT
>JAGVSQ010013425.1:0-11120 GCA_022683975.1 Rhyacophila evoluta
ATATATATATCAATTTATAACTTCAAAATTATGCTCGATGTGTTTTAGTAAACATGTCAGTAGAAATTTATGTTTAATTATGAATTTACACGTTAACTATTTAAAAGCTAGATTGAAATTTAAAATGTATATTCGCCTTACCATTAATCTAACGTTATGTGAATTTTATACTTAGTTTAATTTCATTCTTGAATTAAAAAACATGATGTTCGATATGTCCGGAAGCAAATTGACCATACGATGTTCTTTCTACTCGATTATACGAAATATCTGCTTTAATGGATCTAGTTCGAATCTGTTGCCGCTGTAATTTTTTAGTCGAATTGTATTTTTGAACGCTATTTACCATCTGTATTATTCTAATGCGTACAATGTGTAAAATAGTATTATAATTAATAATATATTATTATTTTTCGAATTATCTTTTGTTGGCACTGAAGGGTAACGTTATACGGATTCTTTTGTTCCTGAAACGGAATATTTTTATAGAGAGCGAAAGAGCAAAAAAACGATACATTTACAACAATATTCACAATACCTTAGATAACACGAGCAAAAAATAAAAATAAAATAATGAAACATTTCAAATGATTTTCAATGGGCTTAATTCAAAATATTATTCAATAAGTTACATTAAGCGAGCAAAAAATAATGAAAAAATGTTAAAAAAACAGAAGAGCACACTAGTTGAAACGTCTTTATATTGCAATGATATATCATTTTTTATACTTTTCTAGACGCTCTCCGTTTTAAGGTATACGAAATACACGCGGTTAAATAATGACTTTCATTTTTGTGGTTTGGTTGCCCATTTTAAACTCAAATTTATATAACAGAACTACGGAACCGTTGATCATAAAATTAATTTTACATAGTATTGTTCACTTGCCGTAAAATATCTTATTACGACAACAGCCCCTTATAATTTTCTCGAGAAATTTAAACGCTTTGTGGATATTACACAACATTTGAAGATACAGTGATTCGATAATAATTGATTCTAATGTGCATTGCGTGCAAGTAAATTACATAGTTGCAAATGTATTCACTATGCATCGCAACACGTGGACTTGTGTTTGTTCAATAAACAGAAGAAATTATTATTAATCGTAGGAATAAAGCTTCGCTAATATTCATACATGTTTTCGTTGCGCCGCCCCTGAAAATATAGAGGGTAGTTTTGATTGCGGTTAGTTTGCATAACGTCGCGTATACCTAACGATATAACGAAAAATACCACAGTACTTTAAGAGAATTATAATATTCATCAAAGGGGATGGGTCATTTTTATTTTTAAACAACCAAGCCGAATATTTATCGTATATATGCTCCCTATTATAATGTATATGAGTACGTACTTCTTCGTAATGTTTTAACCTACTTTTATATAATAATCGATGGTACTGGCATGCACATCTACACATTTTAATTGCAAATGCTCTGTTATCTGGGAATAATTAATGGCAGAGTCGTGGGAAATATTTTTAAACTGTCCTTTCTCTGAAAAATGCTGGTGATTGTTCACTGATACCGACTGACTGGTTTTGTATATATACCTTTTAATTACGTTGATTGCATTGCCAACAAAACAGCTTGGCGTTTAATTTAGTCGTGGCATAGTTAATACGAATCTTCAAAGTTCCAAGGCGAAACAGTTTTTTTTTTTGTATGTATTTATTATCTTTTGGCGTCATCTAATAATTGTAGTGGCATGATTGTTTATAACTAATAGACAAAATAACAAATTATCACTATTACAGTCAAGGTGCTGCATTAGACCTAGCTCTGCTTGGTGTCACGGACTTTCGAAATAAGTTCAACCTGATCTCCATTTCATTCAAGCTTATCGTATTCCGCACTCTTGAAGGGGCCTAAATACTGTTTGTATGAAATACTGTTAAGCGGAGGAACAATATTGGACTTGGCTTAATGAGAGTTATACGTATTGTCCAGTAAACAGTGTTTTTGAAAATGCCGTGCAAAGTCTCCTATTACACTCCCAGAATTTTAAATTAGAAGTATTTTTATTATGGTACTTCACTTATGTGAAGAATTAGGACTCCGCCAACAGTGAATAAGTAGCTAGTGTCTTAACATGACTAAACGAATTACTTTATCTTTCTAGAATGTCAGAATCGAGATAAATTGATAAAGTCAGAATAGATTTGATAAATGGCATTCTTCCGAGGCATTAGTTGTCGATCCATAGATTAGGATTAGGGTATCGATTTTGATGTTTTCTTCTCATTCCTGATGCTGTCATAGTAACATAAATGTCCCGAAAACTTTTTCAAAATTGTTTCACATTCATAGCATAAATAAAACCCGCTATTCAGTTTCACACTGTATCTTTAAATGCTAACATATTCAAATATCTTTTTTTATAATCTCACAATGTAGGTAGTATTTAGTTTTTCGTGTTTTGTGTGATAATAATTTTAAATATTATAAAACATTTTACAAAAAATACTGTTTCAAACTTTGAATGCAATGTTTCACGGATCATTGCATGCGACGACGCATTTAACATGTAGGCTTTGCGTGACCTTATCTACTGGAAGATATGATTATTTTTTATGAGATTTCAGAGATATCGCAGACGTATTTAGAGAGAGATATTATATACACCCAGACGTTTTATTGCACGAGAAATGTGGGCTGCTGATTGCCGTACACAGCCTATAAAATTGTATGAAGCAAAGCATAAATATTTTATTTGTTACACACTGCATTGTATTTAATCACGGCCTTGGATAATAGATTTTTTTGTTATAGTCGAAGCCGAAGGCCTATGAAAATGAAACTTATTCGGGACTTTTGGGATCAAAAAAGATTTAATCACTGAAAAATGTTTTTGTTGTTAATTTTAAATTTCTTTCTGGACATTGCCAGAAATGAAAACACATACTGCTTTTGGTCTAGTTCTTATGCCTGCTTATTTGTATTCAGTTATAGAAAGTTTTGTAAAACTAGGCGTCACTACGAATAGACAAATTGGAAAAAGTTAAAAGCTTTTACGCGTTTACAGGAATTCACCTTCTTCTTCTTGTTTTATCATGTTCGCTCCCAAAGTGGAGCATATGGATCTATACATTGTGAAGATAGCGACTACGAAAGTGGAATATATGGATCTCCGCAATGTGAAGACGTCTTGACAGATTATTTTTCACGAGAATTGCTTGGCATCCAGTATTGTATTTTTTAAATCCGACAGATGAGGAATCGAACCCGCATTCCCCGGATTGCTAGGCGCGCACGCTACCAACTGCGCTACCGGGGAGACGATTTCTGACTCAATGATTCAGACAGCGTGCTCAAATAAGCCGAGATGATACCATGAGCAATTGGCTGACAATCAATTTTCTCGAAAACATCTGTTATTGCGGAGATCCATGTACTATACTTTTGCAGCCTATACGATATACAAACTGTACAGTTCCATTTGCTCTACTGTCGGATCGGACGTGGTAAAAAAGTTTATATTTAAAATTACATAAATATGTATGGGGCTTTTTTAAAGTTCTAGTAGTTATCATTCAAACAGAAACTACGATAAAAGAATGACACGAAAGGAAATCTACCTAGAATGTGTATATTTATTTCGAATAAAGCTCACTTAATACCATAAAAATTCTCAACGACGATCAGTTATCGTGCACTATTTGTGCATTATACAATTTATCAAATAAAAGTCTTCGTCACCTGAGCGATAATTCATGGTCACATAATCTATTGACGTGTCATCGTGTGATTAAAACGATCGCAAGTAAACCTACGTAGATATTATTTTTCATTTCGTGCTGCCTTCAATCGGAAGTTGGAGATCATTAGCGCCTTCTCCTTATTGTTCACTGCGACTCGGAACATTAGGTCTCGCGCCGTTATTGACTGAACCACTGGTCGAGTTTCTTACTTATTTTCTTTTGTGATCTTTTGTCATGAGTTTTCACTTGAATGATACATTTTAACAGTTTGTCGTAGAGAATTGAATTCAAGCTTAACGATAAGTCGAATTGGTATTTTTTGTTAGATATCGGAATTATAATTAGCATTTAGTAATACAGTAAAACACTGATTTCTCCCGGCTTAATTATATTAATTACTCTTAGATTATCCGTAGTCTTTATACCATCTTTTTTTCAACCTGGAAAAACTTTCTTTACTGTTTATGAACGAATGTGGAAAATTATAAAGCGGAGGAGACCTAAACTGTTATGTAATGATTCTTTAACCATAGTTGTTTCTAAAGTGGATTATATCGTCGTATTACTGGCAAAAGACGTTTAAGTGCAAAAGTGAGTTGAAATTGTATTCAACAAAGAGACTCAAACATTAAAACTAGATTATTTCAAAACTCAATGGTGTCTGTAATTTCTGTTCTCTAATTTACACTATTAATTCAGATGATATTATCCCATCAGTTGAGTGTGCTGGATGGAAATTGATTTCATTGTCATTATTTGCAACATTTTTTGCTTTTCGTTATCTCTGATTTTACAATTTTGAACAGTGAAAAATAACAGACACAATAACCCGGCTCTAAATGCTTCTAGAAAAAGTCTTCACTCGGGCTTCGTCGGTACGAGTATATAAATTAGCTTTATATTTAGCCTTATTTCTCGGAGATATTTGACTTTATAGTGAGTACTTCTTATTTGTCCCGATTGTTAAAACCACGAAAGATCCCAAAAAAATGGGTTGTATCCCTATCTTATTTTACGTGACCTCTATGCGATGAATGCTACTTCTATTCATGCAATACTATTCAATAATTGAGCAACCGTTTACTTGGCAAAAGTCCAAATTCCACTTTAGAATGGTGTAAAATGATTAAATTTTGATAAAACTATGATATTAAATAAATACACGTGCTTGGAAGTATTTACTTAATAAAATCAGCTTAAATTCATGAGTAAATATTTAGTAAATTTGGTTTTTTTCCTTAAAAACATTTTGCTTTTAAAAACTTGCAAGTGATATGTAAAACATGGCGTGAATATGATTATAGGTTTGTGCCTGCTCGTGTGTTATGTTGAGTAAGGACGACGACGGAGCTCGATGCCATCGCTTTAGCATTATGTACCCGCTATATTCCCGTAAAATATTCAATATTCGTTTCACCATTTAGAGGACTTCATTACTGTACGGCACATTATATTGCATAATATATATTGTTAGGTTCGTTATTATGGAATTAATTTTTTTAAATATTCTGGAAAAAATGTGCCTGTGAATAGACAAAATCACTTTGCTACTTTCTTAATCGAAATATATTACTATCGATATTTTGCCACTGTAGATAAAACCAATGAACGAAATACTATACATTAATTACAATAGTGAAATTGTCTTGGGCTATATAATGTAACTGATTTATAATGCTACAAACTGTCGCTTACCGTGGCTCGGTAGGCAAATCTTCCATGCTTGTGAATCTCTCTGCGGGTGGTTAGAATCTGTTTTACTATATTTGTATGCATAATATTTATTATATTATTGTTATAATTAGTTTTGAGTGAAAATATTAACATTATTTTTGTGTTCATTATCCGGAATCGTGTAAATAGACACATTTAAAGCGAAGTTTACAAGTACAAAAGTACAAGTTTTAAGTACAAAATTCCAACCAACAATTCCTGGTTCATTGTGAAGTTTAGGCACGCATATATATTAATATATAAAATTGTGTAAAAACTGTCTACTGTATTTATGAAGTTTTATATTTATTACGTTTATTTATTAGTAAGTATTTTTTTTACCCATCGAAATATTACGAAAAATTTAAACTTTAAATCTCGCTCTTGTTGCCGCATAGATCGTCCTGGATTCAATACGGACTATATATATATATATGTTTATTTAGTTTTTTTACATGCCAAAAAAAGAACACTTTGGATGCTTGCTGATCATACCTCCAGAATGCTTTTTGCAACTCGACGTCTCAATTATAACTTACGCAATTGTGTGTATGTTTGTATATAAATCAGTACCCTAGAAGAGAATTGTGTTAACACAATTTTTAAAAATCACTTTTTTTTATTAATTCACACGATTTTACCTCGCTTATACCATGGTACATGGTGTAAAGTTCTATTTTAAATATTTTCCGAGATATTGAAATTTTAACAGTATTAAGTAAATCTTGATTGATTGAAAGAGTCCTTTAATGCTTTTTAGTTCTTAATTTAAAAAAATATGTATATTTGTCGATATCAAGACCACATAGTCAAAACGGCCTCTATAATCCCTAGATGATTCCATATATGACGAAAAAAATGTGGTTGGTTATCAAAAAATTTGTGATCATGATATTGTGTGTGATAATAATTAAAATGGCCCTACTTAAAAGTATGGCACTTAATACAGTTCATTTCTAGGGCACTGAAATGTGTAGGATACATTAAGTTATAGCCCACGAAATACCTCATATTATTATTATATTATAGTAAGCTTATTATATGTGATGTAATATAATATTAGAAAGCCAGATAATAGCTCTACCCGTATTATTCTTACTATCCATTTTAATGGCACGTTTTTCTTAAATTTACGAAAAACAAAAATAATACCGACGCCACTGTTTCAATTTTCCGTAGAAAAAATTCGAGTCACAAACAATTTCCACATACTAAAATAAAGCTAAGAAACTGGATTAGGCATGTGATATTTTATCAAAATTTGTGCTAAAAGTATTAGGTCGAATAGTAGCACAGCGTCTGTAATAATGGTGGGACATGGACGTCGGCCTCGGTTTTTGTGCTCGAAATTTTCCGGGCAGAAATATTACGTTCGTGCAGGCAGCAGCGAAAAGCGGTAAATAGATTTTTATGAAAATTCGTATCCCGACACTTAGGGCGTAAGCCCTGCTCGTACGTGTGCTTATAGTCAGATGAAATCGAGTCTGCCGCTTGCTTTATTATTTCGTTAAGAATTTGATTCAACAACGTGCTTGGTCTTATGCTTTAGTTTCGTAGTGATATTTAACACTCAAAATGGTTGGCATTAACAATGTCATCGTCGTCACAATGCTATATATGAAATATACATATCACTAACATATATCATTATTAGGTATATGTATTCTGTAAAAAAAAAATTGTCTTTTCATTGAAGAGTTGACATTTTACAATAAAGGTGACAATGTAATAAATTCTGATACGTGACAAAATTGCTGTCATATTTATCACCGTATTTCAAGTAAGTATTTTATAATTTACAATGAAAGCGACGTTATATGAAATACAATGTAAAAGTTATTTGTATCCTTGATAAGTGTATTAATGACGACCAGAATAGCCATCAACAAATCTTATTGATAGTATGCTGTTGTAAAATAGAAATCGATAAAATAATTATCACTGTCATTATTAATGATATATTAGTTGTCAAAATATTTTTATTAATGAGTATATGATTAATATTTTTGACTGATGGTGCTTGATGCAAATTGATTTTAAATTCTAAATTATTTAAAACTGGTAAACTTCCATATGTGAAGTTTACCAGTTTTAAATAATTTAGAATTTAAGTAACAATGTTCTACGTGACCTGCAAAGCTGTACTAACATTTTTACACTAAACAATGAAATTAATTTAAAGTGTTTAGGCGGTGTGCGTTTTTTCTTGTTGGCTGTTATTAAAACCATTGTAATTTTAATAGCATTCTCGGCTCGATCGCTTCCTACGGTGTACATGTCGCGGAACATGGAAAACGCGACAGCCTTTCCTGTTACACATTGTATAGTGTTTTGTATGTGCTTGCTTGCTTCCTTGCTTCTCGATAATACTTTTCATATCACGACACAGTGTTGCCAACATTGACGGCTTTTGCGTTCTTTCTTTACACTATAGAAGCTTTTGTAACAATCTACAGAATTTCGCCCACGTCTCCGATGAAGTAACAATTAGTCTGAAGACGTTAATGTAGTCGTAAATAAGTAAAAAAAAATTTTACTCCACAGCATTGAGAAAAGTAATAATTATAAAAACTGGTCTTTGTCCGTGTTTTAAATTCTGGAGTGCGCATTTTCATACTGTGGAGATTCACATGCTCCACCTAGTGGACATGCTTACTATATAATTTGCATAGCTGCTTAATATATCAACATGGAACTATATATTTGGATGAAGAAGGGTTTGTGTATTGGTGTGATGGGTTGAGAAAATAATTAATACCCTCGTAACATTTATACTGTAGCAGGTGAATATTAATTAGACCAAAAACCAAAAATTATATAAATATATATATTTTATTTATCAGTTGAGCTCAAGTGCTTACAGAACATTGAAACTGATCGTGATTATTATCTAAAATTAATTAAATAAGCACCCGTCGAATTGTATATATTTTGATGTACCTATTAAATTGCTGTCCGCTGACCGATGATGACAAAACTGCATATTCCAATGCCAGGCGTTTGAAAAACAATGTCAGTGGCGTTACAGATTATAATTATGTATAAGGGCATCTCGATAAATTATAAAATATGACGAAAATATATGCGTGATTAATTTGAAGCATAATTTAAAAGGCAACAGATTTATTTTCTCCGCTCATTTTTGCACGATTATTCGGATTGAGAAAGCTTTGTTGCATGTGCTTTCGCCGCCACGATCGTTCCTCAGGGACATATGAAAAAATACCGTTATGTAAGAAACCTGAACATTCAAATTGTATTGCGTTATTGTGTTCCACTGTAAAGTGACACAAAAAAGTAATAGTGTAATGTCTCGAGTCAATTTTCAATGTTATTTATAGAAAATCTGCTATTGTTATTGAGTGAAGAATATTTTCTCTCCAATAATTGCAATGCTTTTTTCAAATAAGGTAAATTTAACCGATTATAGATAATAATACATTAACAATATTTATACAATTTCAGTTCAATAAAATGAAAATATCTCTAACAACAGAAGTGAGATTGTCTGGTTATCTAATTGAAAAGCGTATATTCGAAACA
Organism: Rhyacophila evoluta; assembly: GCA_022683975.1. Lineage (NCBI taxonomy): Eukaryota > Metazoa > Arthropoda > Insecta > Trichoptera > Rhyacophilidae > Rhyacophila > Rhyacophila evoluta. The sequence continues at coordinate 8,961 of JAGVSQ010013425.1, forward strand.
AAAATAATATAATTTAGTATTTTTAACTGATTTATCTTTCGAAAAGAATCGACAGTTTTCAAAAATGCCAATGAATAGAGCATTATCTACAACGAAAGGCTTAAAGGGGTAAAGTGCTGCTCATTGCCTAAATCAATACATATGTGACATAGTGGTGTAACTTTTGGCCATTCCTTGAATTTCGTCAAGTGGTTTGTAGTGTTTTTATGGTTCAGATTATTTTTTTTCCATTCTTTACACGTTCAAAACAATGTATGTATTGAGATTATTAATATTTGTTTTGTTGATTTTCTAATTATAAACTTTTTGTATTGACCTTTATGTTATCAAGTAAGTATTAGTATTAGAAAGGTTTGGTGGTATGAAAGCAATTAAGGGATTTGCAAGGTATCATAAAAATACGATTCTCACATTTGAATGAGATCGTATGTTTGATGTTTATGTACATATTTCCATTTCACATTGGAAAGAAAAATAATTTATTTTCCCCTCGTATTCATTTTATTACTTTGGTTTTTCCAAAAGTTGGCAACACTGCGCATCACGCTGTTTTGTTACTAGGCACCGACCCCGATACATTTTCATTGTTGCGATTAATCTTTAAAGTCTACATAACAACTCCACCCCTGAGCTTTCCCTGTACACCACGATATTATTATTTTCCGAAACAGTGTTTGGGAACGCGCTCGTAAATACCTCGGATCTCACAGTGAGCGATATTTTTAGAAATTGTTTGTCAACATATTTTGATCAAAATTGATTGTAATCATTTTTTTCCAGTTAAGTATACATTTAATAAAGAAATTCTTATACGAAGGAAAATGGGATTAGAAAGTATGTAAATATACAGTGGCGATCACTTTAACGATACTAGCGGCTAGTATTCGAATCAATATGAGGTGATTTTTGAATTATTTTCCCTTGGCGACTTCTGTAATTCAATATTATAAAGAATGGCTAATTACCAATGCTCGTTAATCGATTATCATTACAATACTACGGGTTACCTTTTCATTTTGGAACTATCGTGACTAACGATTCGATTATTAATTAATTAATGGCAGAGATCGATGATAATTTTTTTTTTAACTATTCACTCATTAATTGACTTATTGTTCGGAAATTTCGTTAATTGTTTGAAAACCAGCGGTTTAATAATCTGCTTTGTTCATAATGTTTGATAAATAAATATCGTACTCCGAGGTGGTTTTTTACCGATATTTTTTTACGGGCAAAAGATTGTTTTTGTAACGTAACCGAAACGATACGTTAGGGTGAGAGTGGTTGAGAGACCCTCGCACGTTCCACACTGTGTGAATGTTAACTTTTCAATTAAAAGTTTATTGTTACGGGGGTATTATGCGCGGCTATTTTCAGTCTATTGTGTGTGAATAACCGAATAATGTCGGAGTTCTTTTGCGTTGCTTATTCGACGAGCGCTGTAAATAAGTGACCGCCAATATTAAAACGAAGTTGGCCGCCCGGTCACCACAGAAGGTGCGACAAATTTCATAACACCATTGTTGCTCGGTGTCATGCAACGTGACTAATTAGCTCCACTTTACGTAAACGATTTAATTTTAAACAATATATGATATGCATCGTATGTATAAGATCTTTCCATACGTGTCCATATCCACAGGGTGAAGAGTTATCTTGACCGATTATTTGTCACGAGAATTCGTTCTTAGCTAATTGCTCAATACATCGGGTATCCAGTCTTGCATTGGATATTAGATAATGGTAATAATAGCTATAAAATATCACATCATTTTTAATCTCATTCTATCCCAATGTCGACCAATATTTTGACGTGAAGAGTTATCTTGATATTTTTTGCTATCGAAGACTGTTTGTTAACCGATCACGCGATAGATCGCTCAACCCAGGGTGAATAAATACAATCTAACTTTTTTATAAATATCTGGTTTATTTTTCTAAATTTATGACAGCAGCGGGATTCAAACTCATGACTTTCGGTTTCATAGCATGCGCGCTTGCCAACTCGGCCACCGAGGCGACTATCATAATATTTAAAGTAAATAAAATGTTAATATTTTTGACTGATGGTGCTCGATGGAAATTGATTTACATAGTACACACTAACTAGTATGTTATATGTTCGCTCACTGCCCACATATAATGTAGCCTGAAGATGCC
>JAGVSQ010013429.1:0-11117 GCA_022683975.1 Rhyacophila evoluta
TTAATTACCCGCTATTAACAGCTAAAAGTATTTTATGAAATTACAAATATTATTAGTATGGAATCAAGTAAAACCTTTGACGCACATTTTGCTCCATTCTTAGTTTGTATCTTTAAATAAATCTTTTCAAAACAATAAAGCCTTCCTTACACAAAGGACAACTCAACGACGACGACAGCAGGTCACCAATCTCAGTCGTTGTCTCGCTGTGATTGGTCACCTCCTGTCGTCGTCGTCGAGTTGCGACAGATACGTGTAGAAGGCATTATACTTAATTTTAAATAAATGATACACAAAGAAATATACAATCATTTTTATACTATATGCCTTTTCATACTAAAATACCTCAATATTTTTTTCTTACTATAAACTAAACACAAGTTGAACTACTTGTTTAATTATAAATTAAATTAACATCAATTAGTTTTGCAAATAAGTCATTAATCTCCATCTTGTCAGAATATTTTCGATTTAGAAGAGGCCAATTAATGGCAGCTTAATCTTTGATCTTTTACGTAAGTATAACATATATTTATTTTAACGTTAATTGATTATCGGTTAAATCAGTATTCAAACTCGCATTTATAGTAACGAGGATTTCAGCTCAGTAATACTTAGTATCAAAATAAGTATAAAATAATGCAATACATTTCTATAGACAGATACTTTTCCTTATAAACAATTTGCCATTGTTTCAATTGACTAGATTTTAGAATTTCAATAGGATGCTAAATACTATATCCATGGCATATTCCATCAAACTTTAAAATGACCTAGAAATATTCTAAAAAATTACTACATCCATATATTTGCTTAAATAGATCTTTTAGTGTTTTAATGCCCCACTTCAAAAGCAAAAATTGATAAAAATAAAAGGGAGAATTTTATATTTTAATAATTATAATGGGTTAATTATTACTTTAGTATCAGATATTGCGGATTTAAATCTTGCAGATGCAAAAGTATTTCCTAAAATTAAAAGGTACATAACCGGATGCCCGTTGGGTTGAGCAATTGTCTGACAAACAATTCTCGTAAAAAATAATCTGTCAAGACGTTTCTACATTGTGTAGATCCATATGCGCCACTTAGAAAGCTAGATAGTATATATATATTCAAAATATACGTCTATTTTCACTTTGAAATTTTGGTATAGTGGAATAAGTTCATTTTGGAAATACACCCTGATGTTATATGAAAGATTACTCTACGAGCTTTTGCGAAAATTAAATATAGTATTGTATATTATAATCAATAATACATTTATTTTAAACAAAATGCATTTATCTTAAAATGATTGAAACTACATCAATTATAATACAAGTGTGATGTTTGTTATTTGCATTATAGTTTTTTTTTAATATGCATAAAAAGTCTTACAACTGCATAAGTGTTCACTAATAGTGTAATATATTTTAATTTAAATTTCGTTATCAAAATTCGCACGCCATTAAATCAATCAGGTAATACTTACAAAATTAGATAATCACACGTAAGACGGAAAAAATCTAAATTATTAAGCAGCCGGGTTCACACTGCCAAATTAACGAAAAGAATTTGGTAAAAGTCTGACATTAGAATTAGACACTAAATTCACAAACAGTTCGATTTACATTGAAAATATTTAAAAAATATTTTAGTCATATCTAGTCTATATAAGTATATATCATATTTTTCTCAAATTTTAAAATAATATTATATATTTCAATAATCTTCTACAGAACAAATTTGCAATGAACTAGTTTCATTTTATATTAACTATAATTAATTATAGTTAAAGGATACACTAACGAGTATTGAATTATGTATTTATTCTCCTAACGTATGTTTTTCAAAATACACAGAGTAAATATAAATTAAATTAAAAATAATGAATAATATTATATTGTTTTATTGTCTCACCGGTATCGTAGAGGTTAGTTTGCGCAATCTGGGGAATCTGTAAAGTGGAATGGGAAATGCAGGACTAGATGCACATTGGGTTGAGCAATTGTCTGACAAACAATACTCGTAAAAAAATAATTGACATTGTGGAGATTCATATCCTCCTGGATATCTTCACACTGTGTAGGTCCATATTCTCCACTTTCTAAGTGAACATGGTATGGAAAATATATAATTACACAATACAATATCGAGTAGATATTTAATTCTATTAAGGGTACACATATGCTTCAAAGTATAGACGAATAAAATTATTAATAAATAACAATTTTATCATTAGATTATGTAAATACGCAGAAGCAAATGTGGAGGTATTCATCTAGTTTAATTTTTACAAATTTAATTTTACAATTCTTAATTAAATTATAATATTCACAAATTCTTATATTTTATTTGTAACTAATATTAATTCGTACAAATTAATACACCTAATTAAATACTTTTAGTCATATGGTACAACCAATTCGCATGAAAAATAATCTGTCAAGACATGTGAAATGTGAAGACATTGTGGAAATTCAAATACTTCTCTTTCCGAGCAGACATCTTTACACTGCGAAGACCCATAAGCTCCCCTTATGGAGTAGCACCACTGGCGTAGTAAATAAAAAAAACACACATCACTGTATCGAATTTTTTATTGACTTTTTCATTTAAATGATTTTAAAATATATTTATCTGATTTTCTAATCTTTATAACATTTGTATTTCAGTCTAAAAATCTTCTCATGGATCTTTTTGAAATTTTCAATACTATGTTATTAATATTTTGTTTGATTTTACTTGATAATTTATTAAGTTGTTCTATTAGCTAAAACTGTTCTAGATTGTTAATATAATTGCCGCAACATCGTTTATTAATGAAGGTTTCTTCCAAAATAGCAAAGTTCAATAGCAAAATATCTCTGATACACAAATTCAATCTAATATTATTAATAATCCTGCTTACTAGTTAATTTATTAAATATTAATTTCGCAATTTGATTTCATTTTATCCTTCAATATCACGCGAATACATTCAATATTGATAAGATGGTTCGAACTAATCTATTACAAATCCACTTATGAATTATTATGGCCGTCTAAACCTAGCATTGGCTAAGAAAAAAAGCACACAAACCTTTCTCTATGTAGAGCGATCTTCTCGGTCGTTTTTGAAGTTAGATACCAAAAAAAATGATATATTTTCGTAATGCTTGTTACGGATCTTCAAATCTGCCTCAGTATAAATAGACTAGATGTATTCCTCCATGGCATCAGTAGTCAATTACAACTTCCACGGTAAACATCTTGTATTATCTTAAATGAAATACAATTTATTTATTAAGTGTATCAATAAATATACAACAGTGTTTCTAAATCTTTCATATAAGATCAAAATCAAATCAAAATAATATTTAATATCCTTCTAAACTAATTATTACAAAATCTTAGTACCAGTGTTAGCATTAATTTATTTCGACTATATATATAATAACAGTCTATTGATAACTACCCTCAGCTTTATTAACATCTTTCTACATTTAAATATATAATCCTTAAATTAGCCAGCCTAAATTCTTGATATCATGTAAAATGTTCATCTGACATAAATACATTATTTTTTTTTAAATAATAATTTAACCAAATTTCCAATTCAATCAGTATGTATTGTTTACCAATAACTGGTGTATTATTAATTATCTAAATTTCATTTTTTTTATCTCACGATTTAAATATTAAATCAAAGTTTAATCATAAAGTCATTTCTATGTTCATTCAGCATGAGCTTTCGTAATTAAGAACGTATTCTTATAATTTCTCATTATTTTAATATCAATATAAAACATTTTTTTTAAATCGGATTTCATATAATATATAATACATCCAAAATTTTATTTTATATTTATTGCTCCAAAAGCGAAGCATTTAGATCTCCTCGATGTAAAGGCTGGATAAATTTTCTTCCACATAATCTTAACAGATTATTTTCATGACGTTTCATTGTAGAAAGTCGTGCATTTTTTTAACGTTAGAAAATCTTTATGCGGGTGCGGGATTAGTTCCGCTACCTCCGACATCGAATCATGCACCCTTGGCAATGATTGGCCATAAATTTATCTAATATTAATTGAATTACAACTCTCGAGACTTTTCATTTTTTTATAAAAACTAAATGAAATATGAGACTATGTAAAAATAGAAAAAAAATTGTTTGTTATTACATGTTAATTTAACTGTAAAATTTAACTTTAATTTTCAACTTAATTTGGCATATTATAATGGTTATTCAGTTTTACTGGTTATCCATTTACATAGTCATTGATTTTATATTCATCTATCCATAACTTTCTACCACTAGACATATGTCACTACATTCACTTTTCATTAAATAAAATTAAAATGAGTCACCAGTTTAATTGAAATGTATTTTTAATTTTTTTAAATAACGCCGGTTTTAAATAAAACAATTTTATTTTACATATTTCCGACATTATTTTTGCTGTTTTGTTGTTGTATTTCATGCACTGTATTCCTACATTGCTATCATTATCTATCACATTTTTATTCATTGATAACGCTTGTCATAGACTTTTTTAAATACAAACATAAACAAAATTCTAAGCCAGAGGATTTTTTTTAAATTGGCAACACTCAAAACTGACCCTACGAATTTCGAGTTCTAATTTCAAAAATATATTTTTTTTATAGGGATATATTTTTTGCCAAATCGCATGCTGTTTTCTATCATATATATCATATTACAGCGCTTATTTTGGGCTACACAATCAAAAATTTTAAAATCAAACTAGGCCAAATATTTCATCGGTTCATTAATAATTAATCTCCTTATCACCAAAATCTGTTTGACTTTCACCGATCCATCTATTGTTGGGTGTGAAATAGTTCCTAATACTTTTTATGCAATTTTTCGTGGAAGTTTCTAAAATGCCAATTCGATTGCATAATAACACGGATTTAGTATTGAAAATTAATTTCTCAATCATTTCATTCTCACGAGACCGGAAACTGTATTCGTGCACGCTACCACACGTGCGCTTTTCATATCGTGTTTCGCTTACTTATAAATAAATTTACTTCCATGCATTGTTGTCATTTTATCTCAAAAGCGTCTACTCGCATTTAAACTATTTTTATACAAACATTTCTACTTAAAAATACGAATATTGTCTTTTTAACAATTCTTATTTTGTCAGTATTAAAAATATGTTATTTAAACCGATTTTTAAAAATTAATATAATATTTTATTGTTGTTATTAATCGTTTTTTTTTGTTTTTTTGTTACTGATTACGTTAGATAAATACACTTTCATATATACTCAAAGTAAAATGTGTAAAGATATGGATATAAATATACTCACGTTTAACAAGTTAACATACGATCCTTTAAAATATCCTGTCAAACTACGTTAAATGTAAATACTACATAATATATTGTGCTACATATATATATATATATACAAGTCGTTTATGTATTTCTTTTTTCATTATTTCAGAAACCAAACTTATAGAATTCTTCAAAATGAAGGTAATCATTTTATGTTATAGTTTATTTATCCAATGTTATTTATTATATAATGTATAAGTTTTAGTAAAATTGTATATTATTAAAAAGATCCTACATTTTTATCAATGATCAATTAATATATTATGTCTATTTTTTTTGTAACTTGATTATAATAATAAAACATGATATTCTGAATTTATCGAATAGTGACTCACAATGAAATTGTTCAATTATACAAAATATTTCCTTTCCAGTTCGTCATTTCAACATGCGCTGTGGCGCTTTCCATGGCTGTGCTTTGCGTAGCTGAACCACCATCCCCGAGATACCTTCCTCAAGGCCGAGGCGGGTCATCCTTCGGTGGTGCACCTTCTCAGCAATATGGCGCTCCAAGCGGTGTTTCTCAACAATATGGCGCTCCTAATGGTGGAGGACATGGTGGATTCGGGTAAAATCTTTTTATGATTTATTTTTCGTTGTTATTAATTGATAATTTTCCGTATATCAAACAATTTGTTATTATTTCTTGCCTTAATATGTTAAATAAATTTTATTTAAATCGGTGAATATTTAATAAATTATTTTATTATGGATCAAAACATTTTGGGATATATATCTATTAATAAGATTATGAAAAAAAAATACAGTGAACATATAGAAATCCGTTGTGTAGACATATCCCATTATGTAAGTGTTATGGATATTCATTTAAAACGTAAAATCCATGCCATTCCGTTTACATAATAGTATGTATTATATATTCACGTAGCAACGAAGTTTGAACCTTCCAGCTGAATAATTTTAAAGCACATTTCCTACCTGCGTATTATGAATAGAAACCGTTCTGTAGATTAGCTTTTTCAAAAAACTTTATAATCCTGGACTACAAATTCGTTTTTAACAAGCTTTTTAATAACACGTTTATTCTAAAGCTGACATAATTATTTCAGTCAAAGCAACTTTGGATCATCAGGCCCATCCCAAAACTATGGCGCTCCTTCCAACCGTTACCTCCCAGCAAACCAAGGATACAGTGGCAACGGAGGCGGTGATGACGAACACTACGTGAGTGAACACATTACCTAATAATTGTCCAACTATAATATTTATTTCCTTACTTGACGTTTTGAAACTGTCATTACAGCACAATTTTTAATAATAACAAATTAAAATTAATATTTGCGAAAATCAAATTTTCTTTTTAACATCTGTGGATAGATTCAAAATTACAATAACTTAATCTTTAATTCAAAACAATAATTGTAAGTAACAGTAAATGAAACACATGTATAAGTTGACTGTAGAAAGACTCACATAGGACAAATTTTACAGGACGCACAAAAAACGTTTATTTAATGATTTTAATTTAATTTCTAAACATTAGATAGGCACAACTTTGAAGTGCACAAAAACTAAAACTGGTATTTTATTAACTCAATATGATATTAATTTAATAAGTTGTTTAGTAAAAAACAATAAAACTGATTAGGTGGAAGCTTTCTACTGATATATGGTTACTAATGTTTTGATATTTACTAGGAACCCGCTCACTACAATTTCGAGTACATGGTACAAGATGAACATTCCGGAAACGATTTCGGTCACAAAGAATCCAGAGACGGAGACAGGACTGAGGGTCAATACTACGTCCTCCTCCCTGACGGCAGAAAACAGGTATAACAATAATTATTAATTTAAAATTGAAACAAATTACTACCGGCCAATCCTCTCACAATATTTATTCGTGGATAAACTAATTAATTCTCACGTTTAATCCACTACTATTTTTTCAAAACTTTAACCAATACTGATTGACCGTTAGTTTGATATAAATACTGAAAGATAAACTATATTATTTTCACTATCCTTTGACTTCATTTTGGCGCTATTATTTGCTTAATTTTTTAAGCTTTATATATTTATTTTACAAAATGTACTACTTCCATCATAAGCAATATTCAAAAAAAAATTGCATATTAATTCTATATTGTCAAACAAAAATTCATTTGTGTTTCTGTCTGTCACAAGATTTCCTCTAGAACAAAGAATTGTAGCAACGTAAAATTTTCACATATTATTAGGGGTATTATATTTAAGTCATCTGTTTTACTTTCAATTTTAATCATCATCACCGATGATCAACAAGAGACTTGAAATATTTTCCACAATCAGTATTGAAATAAATTTGCAATAGTGAATAAAATTAATATTTTAAAAAAGAATTATTTCGAATCTATCCCAGATAAAGCCGGACATTACATTTAAAGATTTCTTTTTTTATTATTAATCATAATTTTAAACATAATCAAACCATGTTCCTTTATATGTGATATTTTACTAGTAAAAAATGATACGATATATTTCAACTTCCAGATCGTAACATACGAAGCTGATGAAAACGGTTACAGGCCCAAGATCTCTTACGAAGATTCCGGTAATGGAAACGGAGGATACGGAAGAGGACCAGCCAACGGTGGATACAGTGGTCACAACGACGGATACAACTCAGGAGCCCAAGGACCATACTAATCACCGAAATATATTATCAACATATCAACGAAGCCAATAACTTAATACTTTTAACATAAACAATATAATTCATTTTGAAAAATTGGCGATTTAAATGATTTATTTTTTTGAACTCGTGTAAAACAAATGAGTCAATTCATTTAATGTTGAAAATTTCATAAATTATTAAATGATCAATTAATTTTAGATCAATTTGTTGAATGTTATAAAATATTTTTGTTTTGTCCTTTGATATATTACTTGACAGTGACCTGATACGTTTTCCAACGAATGCGTTTGATATTTAATTTAATAGTTTATTCAATTCGAAGTGCGTATTTAAATATAATTTCCATATAAATTCATCTTTTAATATTCAATATTTATTACTATAAATTCTTGCCACTTCTTAATCGTGAATTTATTATACATAAACTATGATTTTTAATATGTGTTTATTATTTAATTGTAATCTATTCAGATTATCGACCAGGCCATTCTTAGGAATTGAGATATATTTAACGAATGTGGAATTTTGAGTTTTATTCAAAATACCTAATGCTTTTTATAAGACAAATGTATGATTGACAAACATATTATTCGTATTATATTGTGTTTAATGTATGCTTTAAATGTTGAACGAATGTAATATTTATTTTAAAAAAATAAACTATTTGGTTTTATAACCGTTTAAAAAATATCTGTATTTTTTCATCATTTATTCCTTATACAAATATGTTCCAAAATGAGTTTAAATTAATTCCTTTTACAAATACAGGGTGTCTCAGAATGAGCTAAACTTTCTCAACTATTTTTTTCTACAATTTTTTCACCAATTTAAACATGAATCTTTACAATCTTTACGCATTCTTTGATTTTATAACTTTCCAAAATAAAACCTCAATTTCATCTAACTCATGTTCACTCCCAACGTGTAGCATATGGCTCTACATAGTCTGAAGATATCCACTCAAAAAGTGAAGTTAATAGATCTCCGCAATGTGAAGACTTAACAGATTATTTTTCATAAGAATTGTTTGTCAGACAATTGGTCAACCCGATGATCATCTAGCCCTGCATTTTTGGATTTCTGAAAATCCGCCAGATGGGGAATCGAATACACATTACAATTTCCCCGGATCAGTAGGCGCACACGCTGACCTCTATACTTCTAGGGAGTTTTTTACTGTTCTCATTGTTTACTAATGACAAAAAACAAAAATATTGTTTCTAATCTTACCAACTAACAAATTGCAAGCAATTTTTAATGTCAGTTAATTTTGGGACACCTTTACTCAGGCTGCCTGTAACTAAACTCAGATGTGTTTCAAGAGTCATTTTATCGTACAAATAAAAAACTGGTGTATATTTAATTTGTTTTATTTTTAAAAAATGTTCATACTTTTAATATTTTGATAAAATTGGCAATGATAATTATTAACTTAAACAATCACATAAATCAACAAAGCATAGAAAATAAGTTTATATTATACATGCCTAATAGTTATTTATTAATGAAATAAATATTTTTTTACCATGATATATTGAATAAGATTTATATAATCAAGTTTTCTTCTAAATTAATGGCAACGATGAACAAGGAATTTTAAAATAAATAATTAATTACAATTATAACAATTAGTCACCGATAAAAAAAATAGTTTAAATCTACAATAATGTTATCGTTATTAAAATCAGTAAGTATTAATTCGTTTAAAAGTGATTGTTCTCAAATTTTGAAATCATAGAAGTTGAATTAAAAAAAGCTGTATAGAATATTTTGAATAATGGTATTTTGAAGATTTTTAGAAAATCCTGACGAGTTGTCCAAATTGGTTGTATGTGTAGATTGGGTCACTGATTTGTTGAGCACTCTGGTATCTGTAGAAAACGAAATATATTAATATATATTATAAACTTAAAAGAAAAAAAATATCTTTAAAGCTTAAAATCTAAGCCAAATCTATTAAATATGCGTCTATGTGGAAAAATACAAATAATGTTTTTCGCTAAATCATGATTGAAAATTTATAACAATTAAAAATTATACACGAAAACAAACAGATACAAGTTATAATCGAATATTTATTAATAAACAAAATTCAACTGATATTTTATGGTAATATATTGTAGACTAAAGAAATTTTTTTTGTTATGTCTTAAATAAAATCTGGGGAAGCTACCAAAATATTTAAATGGTATATTAGTAACCAAGAATGTAGAGACATCTTCGTAAGTATCTAATGTTTTTGTTTTCTAATGTTTTATAAATTCGCAAAAACTACTAAAATAACCCAAAGCTTTTAATTCCGAACCATAGATGTAGTTACTTAGTAACTTAATTTTTCATTTAATAAAATATGTATTGGTGAAAATAATGGAAGATTTCAAGTCGTTGTATTACTTAGTAACGCTTCAACCAACCACTTGATTGAGAAAACTTTAATTATTTCAGAAAATATGATAAGTATTATGTATTTCTTAACGTAAACATGTGATTTAAAAAAAACTTTTAATAAATTTCATTATTAAGACGTTTAGAAGTATAAAAAGGTTTTCAGTAGACTTTACAATTTATTCTAATGTTTTATATAAATATTCTGCTATTAGTTAATATTGGTTATTCATACCTAAGTTTGTCTGATTTCCTAAGTTTTCCATTCCTCAACCTTTGTGGCCTGCCAGCAGATTGCTGATGAAGTACATATCTTCCGGTTGCAACAGCATTTGAAACGGCTACTTGGTTGGCATCATCACCTTCGGCTTCATTGGCTTCAGTGGAATCCTAAAAACGTAATATTAAAGGTATATTTATACTGCCATTTATTTTAAAATTTTACATTTTTGTTGCCATGATACATCAATTCTAAAAACTTTATAATGCTATTAAAATGAATATTAATTTCTAGTCATTGACAGTTTTATCATACAATAATGTTTGACAGAGTTTTCCAAAGTTTTGATTTTATTTTATTATATTTTAACAATACTTTGTCTTAATTCATTGGTATGAATAGTTATTTTATATTAGTATCGATATCAATCAATGTCACATAAATAATTTTAAGTATCCTTTATATTCCATGGACAATAATATTATCCTATGATTTTATTCTAAAAACAATCCCAACCATGTATTAATTAATTATTATTAAA
>JAGVSQ010013431.1:0-11116 GCA_022683975.1 Rhyacophila evoluta
ATATCAATCAACAATTGATTAATGCTATAAGAAAGATAAATTGTTTTATATTAATTTTCTCTGATGTCAAAGCTCCAATGGTACAAAGTTTATAGTGAGGATAAAAATATTTTTTATTCATTATCTCACAAATAATTATCATATTATTAAATTTCCCAGTGTATTAATGAAATGACCTTGCTGTCTTACCAGTCTGCACTACTAACACTTTTGAGAATCGCAGGCCAATGTGTATTGCTGAAATATTTCTTTTTTATTATTTCTGGTGTCATTTCTTCGATGATTTCTGATGCCAATCCATTAATCACATTTTCAAAAACAAACATGGCAGGAATGAGACGGGAAAACCATGTCGACATCCCATTTTCAACAAAATCTGATCTATTATCTACCGGGATTGCTTGGTAATACTCTTGAAGCAACAGCAAAATCTAGAAACCATTAACTGATTCAAATAATTATGTATAAATTGTATAACTATCATCTATTGACGTGAAAAAAATATGAATAGATATGTAAGAAATCAAATTATTTCAGTTATCTTCCAGAAAATCAGGTTGCAATAATTATACATGGAACATACTTCTTTAAATAAACACTTTGAAAATCTAACAACAAAATAATATACGAACCGATTTTTTCATTTCCACATCGATATTAGAATTTCCAAGGAATTGGTCCACCATACGGTACATAGTGTCAGGATTAGTCATACAAACTTCTGCCTTGGATTGTTCAGGTAGCAGCATTAGAAGATCAAAATAATTTACTTTCAATTCGCGAGCCTGTTGCAGCGGAGCAGTTCTAACAAGATATTTCATAAGAACCTCTGCAGTTCCTGCTAATTCGGTGTGCACTGGATAGCTATTTTCCTGTATAAAAAAATGATTGCACCATTGTAGACGTTGTAGACACATTTTATATGGAAAATTAGTTCTATCTATAAAATATTATATACACCATGTGATCACTCAGCTTCTGAGGAGCATTCATTTAGCTAAGAATAATTTTCAAATTGAAATCTTATGATAAAGCTACTAGTACGTCTATCTTGTAGCTAGCATAATTATTGAGGAATGTGAAAACAAAATATGTATTTTAGAACTTTTTGGTTAGTGTACTAACTGTGTCATAACAGAAATGTATGATTACCGTAATTAGTGGCAGAATATTTTTGAGAGATTTTAAAATAAGTGGCGAATATTTCATATCACGGTTCAATTCTGCGTTGAACACGACTATTAATTGTTGCATCTGTTCGGCTGAAAAAATATTGTCTGTTTCGAGAAGTTGTGATATTCCGCGGAAGGTCTTCGCTTTCGTTGCTAAATGGACCGTGGAAGCGTCCAAGATTTTAATATATCGATCCATGTTTTCGTGAGCCATCGTCATACTTCAAGTAATCTACAACAAACAAAAGATAATAAAACAGAAGCCACACTAATGTGAGTAAATAACGTTACAATGTCGGACCGACACTCACCAAGTTGCCCCAAAACTGGGTTTAAATACAATGTCTAAGAATTCTTATTAGTTACAAGAAATGAGTGGATTTCAAAAATTGCATGATGCATCGTAGATACCGCGATACTCGTCCATTAAATACACCATTTACATTTATCACTACCGCATGAACACTGCACCGTAATGTGATTCGATGACAATCAACATAGAGTAAAGTTCTGGCGCGAAATAATGTAGTAACCATAGACAATAATATGCTGACAAGTACGAACAAGTTTATCAAGGAATACTACTTGATTATGGCAACACAAAAGCAGCTGGCATTAGAATGTTGTGCTGTTAAGAACACGCGGTAGCAGCATACTGAAATTATTTTAAAAGTTTTATTCGGACAATAATAAAATATCAATAATTTTGTATTTCATTTCACTATCAAAAACATAAAAAGGCCACTTTTAAATATGAAGATGTTAATTGAAAGAGTAATATTTTTTAAATTTCATTTATGAAGTTTAATTTGAATATATTTTTATTAATGCATTAATCAAGCATTAATGCCCATGTTATTTTTTATAATGCAAAGAATAATAAATGATTTAACCAAAAAAATCGCCAGGCATGCATAAACATTACATTAAAAGGGATTGTAAAATATAATAAAAAAACACAAAAACTATGTGTAAATAAATATGTACAGGATATTTTTCAAAAACCTTTAAAAAAATTAATTGTGGCTGTCCAACACCTGAAAAACCTCTTACTCACAAATAATAAATTGACTTTAATATAAATATTATTGTTTTTACGTACGGAATTTAACAATTTCTCATATTGTAATAATAAAATGATTTTGTATAAAAAATTGAAATGCATTGTTTTATAAAATTACATGACAAATCGGTGAGTACATAAGACACATATTTTGAAGACACAAGTAATTTATTGTAATTCTATCAGGAAACAAAGCAGTGAACAGAATAAATAATACAATGATAAAAATAAATAATAAAAATCTTCTATGATAATTTCTCTTGGCCACCAGTTGTGAAGTACATAATATAGATACTCGGTAAGAATCGATCGTGCTTCACAGCATTCCTAGAATTTTCTGTCAGTGGCAAACGACTCTCAGCTGGAGGAACACTCTCTTTCCCGCCAATAATAAAGCATCGCTTCGTATGTACACAGAAAGTTTCGCGCGTGTTTTAAATTGTGATTATTTTTTTAATCAATGTCACCTATTCATTATCACGACTTCCACACATAAATGTCACAATTAAGAACATGTTTTAAAAATAAATTAAACTGATAAAAAATTATTGTGTAAATATTTTGTAACATTTATAAAAAAACGTGCGTAATTATTGTAAACATATTAAAAGTGTAAGAGAATAAAAATATGTATGTCATTTATAAAAAATGAAAATCTTTACAATCAAAGATCAGATTGTAATAAATTTGATAAAGTGACGTTGATTATTAGTGAGTTATTTTGATTATACTGTAGATAAATTAACATCACAATGCCTGGCAATTCCTCCAATTATTGGACTTCGATGGATTTCGGCAGTGAAGACGAAGATACCATAGCTTCAAAAACACCATCAACACGAGTTTACGTTGACCCCTGGGACTTAGAAAACTATGCTTTTATGAGAAGACATTTAGAAACTACTCCAGAACCAAGTTCGCCGCCTAGTCCAACCGGAGAACCGACGTCATCAACATTTTATTACATCCCAAATGGAAGAGATTATAGAAGTGAAGCAAGAAGTGCCGGATCCATGCAAAGGACACTGCTGTCTGCTGATTCTCCAACTCTGTTCGCCGGTATAGATGAGGTGGATTTCCACAACGACAATTTTGAGATGCCCTCGATGTCTGATAACCAAGGGATTTATTACCATCATCTGTACGAGGATTTCGGACCGGACCGGAAGTTGATTGTTCCGCGACCGATGTTCACAGGTATGTATAGGTAGTCCACGCGGAAACGCGGTCACGCATATTAACTCCAAAACACAATTATAGAGACAATAATAAAACAAATAAATCGACACCAAGAAATGATTACGAAAATCCATGTGTCTATAACTAAAAAACACTTATTTCGAAACTCACATACAAAATAAAAATCCGTAAAAGGATATTTTTATTCATTTGTTTCAAGAATTATATCCATTAAATAGTATGTATTGTGTCTACTAGCTGTGTAGCTCGTATACTACCCAGATTTGCCTGGGACAGATTCAAACTCATTCTTTATTGAAATAGTTTTATATTTATTTATAAAAAAATATTTCAATACTTTGCTGTATTATATCTATATTTTAGTTTCACGTTGGTCATCAGTGATGATGTTAAAAGTTGAAAGTAACATAGTTGACGTAGACCTAGAACTAGGCAGTCAAAATACACGTGGACATTTCACGTCGCTACTATTCCCAGCTTAGGAGAAGTTCTTGTGACAGATTGACTTTATACTAAGGATTTTAAGAATCTTGAATTGACAAAAAAATAATTCTTTAAGTACTATAGTAATATTTTTTGAATAATAAAAGTATGGTAATTGAGCGCGTTTTAGGTTTCATCACAGTCACATAAGTAAATAAAACATTGACTAAACTCTAAACCTTAACTGTGTAACTTTAGTATAAACAAATAAAGTATGTTAAAGAATATGAAAATAGACTATCTAAGAGTAAAATGATCATTTAGCACAAGACAATGATACGACTTTAAAAGGCAAATCTGACGAATTTCACCTGCAAAAATTAATTCAGTGCAAAATATAAATTTAAAAAATAATTACGTCACCTAATCAAAATTACATAAATTTAACATTTCTAATAGAGAATCTAACAGTTAGACATGGTATGAAGATAAAAAAACTGCAGTTCAAACAAGTGTTTGGTTAAAACAGATTGTTTTCAATAATTTCAAATTAGAAAAACCTTTTATACTTACATGTATTAGAAATGATTGGAATCATTAATGATAAGATTTATTTCGTTGATGAAATGTTTTCAAATGGTACGCATCTTTTTCAATCCGTTCAATGTTCTACGTGTAGTATTACATAGTACTAAACATTATAAGAAATATTTTTATTTTTATTATATTCCGATTTTTAACACTGAAGTTATTTCCAAAACCAATTCAATTTATAACACCTGTGTTTAGAACACAGCGAATAATTGCTCTGACAAAATCCACATACCTACCCATTATTATACTAAATCCATTAAAATAAATGTTATGTTATATATATAAAATAAATAATATGATGTTTCCTTCATTATGGTTTTCTATTTACCATAAAACGTATGTTTTTTAAAAATATTTATGGCGATTGTAGATTCTTATCATTTTTATTATCTAGCATACGTTGCTTATATATTTTTATTTTCGGATCTGTCAAATATGTTTCATATACTATAATTGGTTACCGTCAAATATGTGCAGTAAAATTACATTACATAATAGTGTAGGTTGTGATAAGGCATATAAAATTAATATTAATGTACGTGAATCTAAATTATTTTTTATTTAGCGGACTATTCTATGTAATTTACTTTATTGGAGTTGGATGCGTGTTACACATTAATGGTACTAGCTTATTATAAAATGTAAACTGTTGAAGAGAGCGATGTAGTATATATTATAATGGATACGCATGGTAAATTAAAATACACGGTTATTTATTTTATTTGTACCCAACATTTTGATTTTGGAACTTCCAGGATACTTGGAGAATGTGGATCTCCACAATATGAAGATTTATCTTGGTGGATACTTTTTTATGGGACAGGGTTTGGGATTTGGGGCGTACATTTAATTCATTTTTATGTAGTACCTCACAAACGCGTGCTTTCATCCACTCGGTCATCGCAGTACCTTTTTTATTTGGTAACACTCATCGAGAGTACATATTTTGAACCAGGCGTAACTCATTTATCACTAGCAAAGACAAACATATTTATTGTGATCTTTAGGCGGCCCCAAACATTGTAACATTATGTGGCTCGATATGAATTGCGCAATTAATTTTTATAAATTAAAAGTGTGGTTAAGGTGTACATTTGTAGTGTTGACATTTTGACAAGTCGTACACCTGACAAGTTTGACAAATCATTGACAGGTGAATGTTTTGTATACATTTTATTCCGCACGTAGATTAATTTCTATGATAACATTATGAAAGAAAATTCATAACAATCACAGGATATTGCTGTGGCTACAGTAAACACCTCGCATATTAATTATTCAAAGTTCATTGCCACAAATAACTGAAAACTTTATGAGTGAGCGCAATAAAAAATATTATTCGAGAGAAATGTTTCGTAAAGCTTTACAACAGTACGTATTTGTTTAATTAGATGCAGTTTTACTGTACATTCGTTCAATCAGAAGTATAAGTCATAAAAAATCAATTTAACTATGTGCATAACATGGATGTGAAAATATCACGACTTTCACTAGGATCGGTTAGGCGTCAATGATTCATTAAGAATCAATGTCCTGCTTACAAATACACATTGAAAACATTCTATTATTTATGTTACTAGCTACATAATTTCAAAATCAGCCCCGAGGCTATACCTTCAGGCGTTAAGTGAATTTAATATAATATCATTCATTAGTTGTTAGAGTTACTTGCAAAAGTTACTATTTTCCTTCAATGCCAAAAGTATACAGCTTATCGTCCATCCAAGTCTTATAGTTTATGATTGTCGATTTCGTTAATTTAATCTGTTAACCCATTGACTCGCACGATGTTTTCAAAATCTTATAATCCTACAAAGAAATCATTATATTATTAATTATGTTTGATAAAAAGTTTATATGATTTCTCAGCATATCTAATCATGTACACTTCTTATTCATTGTGCATGACATTTAAACAAATTTAGACGCAAATATTGTAATATTACGGTCTTGGTATTCTTTGCTGTTGTCAAAAACAACGATATATCGCTATTTAGCAGACAAATGACTACGATTATACAAGTATAAAGTACTAAAAATGAATCTAGCGGCTAAAGACACGGCGTTCAATTTTGTATTGAATTGTCACACATTCAGTGACTTTAGAGTCCAGATCAGACATGATAAACGAGTGTCATTTAGTGATTGATATGTTATTTTGAAATAATATTTTGGTATGACACATCTATCAAGTTTTGTATTAAAAATATATTTCAGCCGTGTATTTTGTGAACATACATATATATAGGCTTACAAAATATATTTGTAATAAATCTATTTTTACATTTTTAATTAATATTAAGTTCATTTCATTTATGAGTATATTATATTAAATTATACATACGAAAATATAGAGTTAGAATTAGGTACTAATATATATATGTATTAAACTTTGACACAATTTTTGAAAATAATCGAAATTCCTGGTCTGGAGTGTGGATTCGTTTGTGTGTTTATATTACGGGCGTCGTGTAGTTGAGTAATGTATTTTTTTAAATTAGAAAGTATCTACTTAGCTGTAATTAATAGTAATTAATATTCACAGTCGATAGTTCGTTTAATAAATATAGACAGAGATCAATTATTCAATTTCCTTGCCATTACCATAAAATATGTCTGCATACGTGACAGCTGCGATATAAAATACTCGGAACACGCCATTCAAAACATAGGCACCTCGTCCTATGCTTTCACTCAATGAAACAATCGTCGAGACTTCTTTCCGTTTTCTAACATTCGATTGACGATACATCGATCAAGTTGTTTTTTAATATCCGAAGTGCACCTCGCTCTGTAAAATAATTATGCTTAATAATAATAATAATCCATAAACAATAATGATTTGTCTGTCTCTAGTATTTGATTCGCTGTGACGTCTAGGTTAATTGCTGGGTAACCATGCATTGAACATTTGAAATCATTGAAACTAAAGGAATCCTAGAATGTTTAAACATGCAATTATGCTTTCCTTTCGATAACTCGCTAGGTACACCTCTATCCATGTTAAGCGGGAGCATATTCCGGCATACGAACTTACGAACACTTTATAAATGCTTACTCACTGTGAACAAGTGCTACACGTGTCTTAAAAGTAAAGAGTAACTTCCCATTATCTTTTTCATAACAAAAATTTTAAGAGAGATTTATTTGATATATTAATTTTATTTATAAATATTCTGGTTTTTTAATGTCTTCTTTTGCCAACGTTTGTATTGTGGATCTGTCGATAATATTAAAATATTTTTTATGATAATATTCAAAATCGAACAATAATGTCAATTGTCCAGCATTTTGTGTTAGTATTCAATGCACCGTGAAGTCTTAAATATCCTACACGCTCAGTGACCATGCGTTGAAAATCTAAATTTACTGGAACACTTTATATTAAAAAAATAATGGAAAGGTAAAAGTTAGTCTATAATACGATGAAAACAAGAGGGTTTGTTCGTTTTTAAAGAAGAAAGAAAAATGTCGGAACATTTTGAATAAAAACTAGAAATATTAATTGTATCATCTTCCGTTTAAATATATTTTGCATAACTGTATTTTATATCAAATTTGTGTACAAATATATGAATTCTAATATTGTTGCAGCATAATTTTATACAGTGGCGAATTTACATATCGTTACAACTATTGAACGGGCCTCCAAATTGACGAGGAGCGGGCCACACAAATTTTCGGACTAAATTAAAAGTTAAGAAAATAGCGTGACATATAAAACAATGAGGAACTTTGAGAAATTTGGAGAAAGTATGAAAATTTTTATTATTAAAATAGGACGAGACCTAAAAAACGGGAAATCGCAAAATTCTGGACGAAAAAAAAATATTTAAGAAATGTAAGATCTAAAAAATTAAAATAAATGATTGTTTCAGAGGCACAGTCTTATAATTTAACTGCGCCTAGGGCCTCTCGAGTGCTAATCCGCCACTGATTCTTTATACTTTTGGCCTAGCAAAAAGACAAGATTTTTTTTCAAAATCCCAAATTTTAGTTTTATTTGAGTCTAAAATGATATTTTTTCTGTTAACAAATACAACCAAATCAAAAAACGATTGTAGAATTAGCTGTAACAATATTAACAATCGATTGAGAGTAATAATTAAGCAAATATATTTTATGATCTCGATTATAATGTAATTCGCATCAATTAATATAAATTGGCCGTTACAACCTAGAAATTAATATTAGAAACGACGTTGAAAGCGTTTCAAAGATGAAAAATTGAAAACAGATCTCTGTATTAGATATTATCTATATTATTATATTATAGTGTGGCCAATCGATAAGTGAACATTTTTATATTTTAATAAATACGCAGTGCAAATTTATTTGCTAAATATTATAATAATACAACGCCGGTCCAGGAGTCCAGGTGCCCCTTTAGAGCAAAAGGTTCGTTAATTTCAGCATTCAGAATAGATATTTGTTCTTCCACTAATATATTCATTAAAAGTAAAACTAGTGTGCACTATGTATTGTAGTATTAATAATTTGAAATACGATTCCGTCGCAACCATCTGTATTGGCGAAACATTTCTCAAATACAAAATATATAGTCTCTTTTGTTACAAGATTTCAAATTAGATATTTTCTTATGATTTTTCTGTCAAGTTCATATACATAAATAAGCATGTTAACGTGTATTTTTTTAGTAATAGTCATAATTAATTGTACTGGATTGCAAGATCGTTTACTGCAAAGAAGAGAATGTATTCAATTCGCATGTCGCCTTATTCCATAATAAACGTTTGGTTATCCGATCCAGTAGATACGGAGGTTGGTATGGCATTCGTATTCTCGACTTGTGGAGTGCGCGTGGTTAGAAAGCATAACTGTCTGAGCTAAGGTGAAGGTGCACCTGTCCTGTTGCAATGGATAGTGGTCGATCAAGCGAAAGATCCAGTTCTCAGCATATTATAATGCGCATCCAGTGGCGGCCGGGGCCCTTTAGGAAGACGGGTTGAATTATGATGTTACAGTAATTATACATCCCATCTTTTTATGTATACTTATTATATAATAGTAGAACTTATGTCGTAGCTAATAAGTCAAAATATATTGGTGTTTATCGGTATATATTAAACATTCTTAAACTTCATCATTTCTTTGGATGTTGTGACAGAAAATATAAATGTAATGATAGCGCTCCAAATCCAGTATGGTCCTAGGTTAGTGTCGACTGTATCTAAGCTTAGATTTTGTTTTGGTGTACATTAGTGGCCATAGATAAACGGCTAAGAGCATTATAATATAAAATATCGACTGTGGAAAGTAAAATGGACGTAATCCACACAGAAAAATAATTACATGAAGCACAAAAACGTTTATTTAACCGTACCCACGCCAACGACTCACCCATGAGTCGGGATGATTTCTCTTACTAAACGTACAATATTCTAGATCTGAAAAATGATTTCGACATAAACTCAGGCATACGCGTGACTCATATGATGCGGCACCAACCATTTGTAAGACTCAAATTATATTTCTTGCATGTTTTAATATCTCGAAAATCGTGATTGGCATTTCAAGAGTTAATGATTTCAGACGAAAGTCAAAATATTAAATGTACACAATCTTGAAGTGCATGAAAACTAAAATTGGTGTTTATTGGTGTCCAAGTAATGTAAATTGCACAAGCCTAGTTATAACTGAAAAATTCAATAATATACACAATATATGTGTCGTATTTTCTAAAATAAAAATGATGCAGTAAATTTTTGAAATTACCACCAAGTTAACGATGAATATAATAAGAACACTTTTTTTAGATGGAGTATAATTGACATTTACAGTGTGGATGTTGCCGGGAACTATGCGTCTAAACTTATAAATCAATATGTGACATTGTTATTTTTAAACAATTCCTCCACGATGACATTTATGTGTAGCCAGGCGTAGCATGTTTCAAGTATAATGCAACATATATACGCAACTTTAATATTTTTCCATAATATCGATAAAATTACAACCACACTACGGAATTATTATATTATGATAATAACATACGCTATTATCATTTATTAATCCGTTTTTTTATGATTGAATAACAACTGTCAGACGCGAGATTTACGCTCTAAATATAACAGAGAAATCTCTTTGGCGTTAAGTGCCTCACACCTGTAATTGATTATAAAAATAAACCTAGCATACACATTGGAAATCTCCGTAAAGTACCGGCTTATTTTATTTATTATAATAACTTGCAGTAGGTATAGTGTAATAGAAAACTTTAAACCGGGCTCTTCATATTTCTCATATTCTTCTCCTTCTTTGACCGTATGTGCTTCTTATATACACATACATCTCCATATATCCACTATTTAACATAAATATACAATATTTTTTTCGAATCAAAAAGTAGAAATGACGGTAAATCTATTTTGGTTGACGTGTCTATTAATCTTTGACTACTTGAGGAATGGAAAACATCAGCGTTTTTTTATTCTAAAAACTATCTAAAAATACAGTAGTGATGTCAATACGAAGTGCAATGGATGTATTTAGAAATTCCCTCTGGTTTCGATAACTTCCACTGTAGTGAGAGAATGTATTATACATATACCATCTATAATAGATGTATGCTATTTTATAAATTTCTGAAATAAGATCATTTTCTTTCTTTTTAAAAGTTTCTTTATATCTTTAATTTTTATTT
>JAGVSQ010013432.1:0-11116 GCA_022683975.1 Rhyacophila evoluta
TATTAAAATCTTCAATAATAATAGTATATACAAGATGGCGATGTATTTATTGGTTCGTTATGAAATATTGATGTAAATTACAATAAATTAATTTTTGTATGTAGAGCATGACGCCATATTGAAAATGTCTTCCCTAGGAATATAAAATAAATAATTAAGACAAAATACTGTTAAATACAAGTTAAATGATTTTTTAGATCAAGTTTATCAACGTTACAATACACGTTAAAATGCCGAAATGCGAAAGTTGTAGTATTATACAAATAATATTTCATACGGAAGTATTCAAATTTTTTTTTTTTTGATTTTAAAAACAATTTCCGGTAAGTGCCATTAGATAGTATTAATTATAATGTACATGTGAGAGTTTCTTAAACATAAAAATAATAAAATTAGAAAAAAAAAATGTTTGTTCTATAACCACATCTTTATGCTCAAATCGTTTTTTACAGTTATTAGATAAAATAATATGAAAAAAGATAACTTATATTATATTATTTGTATAATTTTATTTACCTTTCGGTTTTGTATTCCAAATTGGTGACTGCGTGTGATTTCTGGCGAGTCGAGGGTTCCGCATCACTGCGCTGATAATAGCTTAATATTTTTGATAACGCACCACTGCATATCGAAAAGTGCATTGTCACAGGTGAACCAACTGTTTTTAGTACCAATATTACAATACACTTAGTTTTATCTGTCCATTTTAATGTTTGTAACTACGGAAACGTCGCAAGAATTCACTGATCAATTCAACCAAAACCGAACCGGTAAATAGAGTACCCGCCTATCTGTAAAAACAAAAGGCACATCACTATTCTTCCTGTATTTTAATTGAAAAGACATCCTTATATTGTGTAACGTTAAATATATAAAAAAAATATAAGATGTGTTTTAATTCAATCAATATATTTTTAACAAGCATTGACAACCCTGTAAAATACATCAATATAAATCGATTATTGCAAAGATAAATATATTTATCGGTGTTTAAACATATAATTACTATATATTTTGTTTATAATGTATTTATTTATAGTAATTTTAAGTAAATGGTTTATAAATACAGTTAAATAGCTGATTTTAATAATAAGAATGAATCAATTATCGGTATTTTTAATTTTAATTATTAATATGTATTTAAGGTTTAATGTGATAAAATCTTATATTTAATTTGATATTATTATAAATTAATAAAATTGAATTATAATTGTTATTGATTTTATAAAAAAAAAACGTCGTGCACTTATATTGGATATGGTTTTGTTTATTTTTATGTTGAAACCACAGTTTTTAAAGTCTTGAAAATGTTTACAGCCACTGATATCTAAATGTGGTTTATACACGTATTTCAAAATTTTATTTTTAATCGGAGTTATGAAGTATGTTTATTTAAAAAAACGTGTTGTTTTTTTTACGTTTAGGTTTATTATGGAAGTGATGTTGCACATTGTATTGTTACAAAGAAAGGTAATAATAAATTATTATTAAATGTGGTAATTGTTATTTCTCGCTGAGTTCACAGAAACATCCAACTTTGACGAACGTCCGTTACAAATGAACGAAAAAAAATGGCATCCAAAGTGCATTATCGTGGACGCAAGTTACGTTATGTCGATTGCAAAGTGAGTTATGACGCAATATTGTTCGTGTGCGCCAAGTGCATTTCGTGAGCTGTTCGTACGGTTGTCGGAGCGACACTGCGCATGCGCCGGACGGATGCAGCGCGATGCACAATTCGCCAGAAGGGGACGGATGCACGCGTACAACAGAGACGGGAACATCCATTCATGAATGCGCTCGGACGGCGTATACACGGGACGAAATATCAACACGGTGTTAGCGGACGAGTGTTGGTGGTTTCCTATTGAAGTGTTGGTGGTTGTGTGTTGGTGTGTGAGTGTGTTTACGTTATTTTCGGAGATGCATTTGATGCAGTGGTGGAGTCTCGTGGGTGGGGTGCGTCGGTTCAAATGGAATTTGGATGACAGAATTTAACCAGAAAAATAAAATATCATGATTTACCATGTCTATTCAGAAAGTGGAGCATATGGATCATTAACAAAAAATTTTGACGAGAATAATAGTTGACGTCTTGACCATAGTTCATTATAATCTTACTATAATAATATGTCCATAACATTGTAATATCATAAAGCGCATGCACTTCGAAACTAATAGTCATGACTTTAAGCACTGCATCACTATTATTTTTACTGTGTCCTTTGGAGCATATGAATCTCCACAATATGGACATGTTCACTCCAAAAATAAAGTATACTTTGACAAACTTACATGTAATATAATATATAGTAAACTAGACGTTACCAAATTGCATCCAACGTATTTCTTGAAAATTAGACCGGCTTTGAAAAAAAGCCCTAGTATGATTTTAATACAAGCCCTATCTGAAAATAAGACCTAGTGAAACATAAGATACGAACTCCGTCTAAGAAGATTAACAGCATTGTTCAAGGTTTGGGATGATGAAGTGAATAAATGAGCAATTGCATTCAAGTCCTTTGGTAATGACATCCACTTTTGTAAATATGTACCATCTTTCTAATACGATCGTCATGGATGAGACTGCAGTACATATTTATGGACCAAGGATCTAGAACGATGGTTGAACCGAAAGATGTCTCTTTAATCCATATTGCCTCAATGATGGCTTAAGAGTTTACTTGTATTTTAGTGATCCATCTTGTGGGAACAAAAGTCATTAAAAAGAAAATAGAATGCTTTTCAAGCATTTATATTCTTGAACGGAAAAAAATTGGTGCACACGTGGTTGGCATATGTTGATGTATTGTTCTAAAGTTTACTTTATTATTTATATTATTATGTGTATTATACACTATACTCTCAAATAAATAATGAAATTGATTACTAAAAACATGGATTTCTACAATTATTTTTTCTTTTACAGAGGAACATAAGACTTTGTTTTGTTTTTTTGGATTTTTCCCCCTCAAACATTCATTGTCTGTGCTCTAAATTTATATAAGACCGGGTCTTATATTCGGGAAAACACAGTAGATTATCTTTTATGAACTGAACAGATATTTTCAAGGATCATACACGTACATTTGAAAAAGATGAACTTGTTTGAGTGCGAGACTGACCGATCGATCGTTGTTTTTATAGTTTAATGGAAGACTGGAGGATCAGTTTCATCCGGGATAATATTGATTTTTATATATATTTTTTAAATATTTTCCTGCTAATCAATTTTCGTCAAAATACCATCGAGAAAACCCATACCCCATAATTACCTGCGGTGAATTGTTTCAAACTGTAGACATTCATATCATTCATAATTTTTTTCCAAGAGACACTTCCATATTCACACAATGTATATCGTATTTCCCGAATATAGTACCCGGTCTTATATTAATTTTGCACTCAGAAAATGCATTAGGGTTTATTTTCTGGGTAGAATTTAAAAAAATATGACGACTTCTATATTGGAGATATAGTATTCAGAAAAGTTGATGCCATCAAGAAAGAACTTGAATGTAACTGCTTGTTAATTGATTACTTCAGTATCTTCCAACTGGAACAACGTTGTCGCTTCTTCCTATAGAGAGCTCGTATCGTTTTTTACTAGGTCTTATTTTAAGGATAGGTCTTATATTAAAATATTTCTTTAAAATTAATATAGGGTCTTATTTTAGGGGTAGGTCGTATTTTTGTGGAAAGAGTGCGTAGTTATTATTTAATACATATGGAATATTGTATGATAATATGGTTAGTTAATTTACAATTAAGTGAGGGGAAATCCCGTCTGTGTTTGTAAAGAATTTTAACATCCGATGAGATAGTCCAGTTGCAGTTGTTCTAAGCTGATATTGCAGCGGACCGCGCGGCAGAAGTCGCCAACTGTTGGCATCACAATCATATCATCAGCATTATCAGTCGAAATTAATTTTTGATCTTCCTCAATTCTTCGATCTATGAATTTTTATTTCGTATATAAATAACTCTGTATAATTAGGAGAGCATACTTCAAAAGGAGTAGTTCGATAAAATTGTTCTCAGAATATTTTGGTTTTTTTTCTGTCTTTTCTTACTTTCAAATAATTATGGTTTCTTGTTTTATTAGATCGCTATACTACAAAATATATGTATTTTTTTATTTGAGGCCCCCTCGAGAATTTTAAGGCCCCCGTTATTTATGAACCCCTAGTGTGCCTATAAATAAATCCGCAACTGTATTTATGTATTATTTGATGTGATTAATATCTTATAAGGTCTCTCCGGTAGCGTAGATGGTAACGTGCGCGAACCGGGAAATGCGGGTTCGATTCCCCATTTTCCCCATCGGATTTAAAAAATCCGAAAATGCAGGACTGGATTTCTATGGAGTTGAAAAATTGTGTGCCAAGCAAGTCTCGTAAAAAACAATCTGTCAAGACGTCTCCACATTGCGAATATCCATGTACTCCACTTTCGAAGTGGATATCTTTACTCTGTGTAGATCCATATGCTTCACTTTACGAGCGAATATGGTATGAAAAAGTCTTGAAGATGAGAAGGCACAGGTGGAGAATATGTTGATACATATAAGTAATTGTTAAGTAGTAACATACAATTGAATGAAATAATAAATAAGAGATATTGGCTGGGATTCTACATTGGCATTGATGATGATACGGTCTGTGGGATTCAATAGAAGAGAGAAACCGACTCTTGATTGGATTTATATAAGTTCTTATGAGCCCATTAGTGATTTTAGTAGAAGTGTTTTAATATAATATAAGTCAAAGGAAGTTTGGTGATGAGTAAAATATGAATGACAAAGAAATAAAGATATATGAATACTGTCATAAATTTGTGATCAATGTTGAAGCGATTGAGATAAATGTAATAATAGAAAATGTTTACAGTTGCTGGCTTTTAGTACGAAACATCTGTGATAGATATTTAATTGAGGATCATAAAGGAAGAGCTAAGGAAATGAGACAGGATGTGTGGTCGGTTCAACATTATTTCAATCAGAAGCTACTGCACTCAGAACTGCATTATTTATTTTCATAAAAACATAAGTAATGACCAGGAAGCTATGTACAATAGTAAAAATTGTACTGATAATATAAAATTTTCAAAGAAATGATTCATAATTATTTTTAACTCATGTGCCTTAAATTCTAAATTATTTAAAACTGCCATACTTCACATATGCAAGTTTACCAGCTTTAAATAATTTAGAATTTAAAATCAATTTCCATCAAGCTATTTCAAGCTAGCAACGTGAGATGAAGACTGCTAAAACCAAATATATAAATGGAATATAATGATTGAGAAAATGTTGTCAAAAGTTCTATTGGGACTATTCTGGCGAATAGTCCAGAATGGACAGTGGCTGCATCGATTAGTTTCCTCCATGTTACTCTTTTTTCGTAATTTCGATTCTCGTCCAGTATTTACAAGCCTTTTTGGATGGAATTAAGCTAAAAAAATTGCGCAGATCTCAACACTTTTTCCACTCGAACTGGAAAATGCGAGTTTGATTACCATATCTGCTGGATTTAAAAAGCTGGAAATGCAGGACTGAATGCCCATTGAGTTGAGCAATTACAACTAATTCTTATAAAAAATAATCTATCAATACATGTCTTAACATTACAGAGATCTATTTACTACACGTTCGGAGCGGAAATCTTCAATTTGTGTAGATCTGTATGATCCACCTTTAGAGTGAATATGATAAGAAAGATGTAAAAAATTGTACCTTGAATTTCAAGCATAAAATGATTGGTTAATTGAATAATCTAATTTACTTACTTAACATGACAGTTACGAGAAACGGTTTAAATCAAACGAAAGTTATGGGTGCTAATAAGGATTGTGCAAATCATATGGTTGGCTGAGACAGCCAATACAGTTGTTATTAAGGAACGAAAGCTTTAAAACTACAGAAGAAGACCTTGTTTTGCTATTTATTAGTTACGGAATTTTCCTCATAATCCTGGATAGAAATCAAAAAGTTGCTGGTCATCGGAAGGAATGTGACCTTTTTATCTGATAAATGTCTGTGACTGGAGAGTATTTTTGAGAATCAAGGAGAAAATTTCAGGATAAAGAGGACCCAATATAACGGACTAATGTGGGTGAAAATGTTTCCGCTTAGATTTCCCGGTTGCATTTTTTAAAAGGTTATTAAAAAAATATGTGGCCCAAAACAAAGCTGTTATTTTATGACCGAATTTCTAAGATTACGAAAATATTAGTTGTCTATAATATAGTTGAAATCGTCGAGATGCACTATTTATCAATGATATAATTACTTTTGAGTTTATTGTCTCATCTTACTTAGACCATGACTTCTTCTGCTATTTCACTGACAGTAATGATGCAATACCAAGGGTGTTACCTTAATCTATTTCTAACCACCCTAACCAGTGGCAGCCTTAACACTTAAGAAAGCCCCAGACGCAATTAAATTAGAGCCTCCTATGGCCTAGGCGCAATCCTTTATTATTATTTTTTAGATCTTACTTTTCTTAAATATTCATAATTTTGTGGTTTCTCAGTTTTTTTAGGTCTCACGCTATCTTAAAAATTTCATCTTTTCTCCAAAATCTCATGGTTTCTCGGTTTTTAGGACTCACGCCATATTACGGATTTCTATTTTAGTCTGGTAATTTGGAAGTCCCTTCAATGTTGATGCTCGAGGGGCGCGCCTGGTGCGGTTATAGGCAAATCCGCCAATGCCCAAAAACTTTCTTCAGCTTCTTATTCTCCAGAATTATTCTTTGTTGTCCTAGAAATTATAAATGTATGTCTGAATTTTGGTACCAAACAAATTTTTTCTATCATTTCCCAATGTTTCATTGTCTTCAACCTTCAGTTCTGTATTGATATTTAATCCGTTATATCAAGGTTTTACAGTATTTACGTCAATGATTGCCAATATCGGAGAGACCTGACAAGATATTTAAAAGATCAATGAGTCTATTGATATTATTGCCTTCAATTCCCGAAGATTTGATAATGCCGTTGTATTTATTTTGTTACTCATGTCATGGGAAAACTTTGGTATTTTTTCAAATCGACAGCACACGATGTGAAAAATTTTCACGTTATCTCATTACTTATCTATGTTTAAATATGATTACCAGTTAGAAGCGACGACTCTTTGATAAGAAGCAGGAAATGCATACAATAGACCAGGGGTAAACAACGCACAGCATTCAACACGTTATAATGATTGTACTAAACGCCAAACGGACAAAAACAAGAATTTTACCATCAGTATCGATGGACTACTGAAAAAAGATCTCTCTATTCATACATATCAAAAGCAACCTTCACAAATACGTCTCATTTTTTTATTAATAATATATCTTTCGATTTTATTGACTTTGCGCACATGGGGTATTTAATGCTTTAATAGTTAATACATTTGTCTTAATACTATCCCCCTGGTGGGCCAGTTTCAAATACGCACGCTTTGGTGTCTGTAATTAGAAATTTGATTCCCATAGCTGCATAAAGACTTAAAAAATGCCAGATTGGATTCCTAATAGATTTAGATATTGACTGATATTGAGATATATTTTTTAAGATAAGTCTCCAATCTGTGACGATGAATACGACCGACTATCGGAGAATACATCTTCATATTATGATATATGAGTCTATATGATCCACTTTCTGCTACAAAACCAACTTAGCCAGGGCCATTCGCGTTCTATCATCTGACATTATTGTAACGTGGCTCATCATTTTTAGATACATTTATTTAGTTTATTCCAAGAATCCATCAGTTCAATACTATTCTTTTGTTGGGCTGACCATGGCTAAGCTACAAGAGTCTACAACAAAATGATCACGGTGAGATTTTATATAGAATTCTCAATCACCGAAAAAATGTTTTAGATCAGTATCGTGTACATAAAATCACTGCAAGATAAAGATCCTTATCCAACTGGTTTGACTTAATTGATTAGGTTTTGTGTATTTACATGTACCAACTACTAATAATGTGTTATAAAATGAACAATTTCGTTAATCTAATGGCTTTTAAATTTTGTGCTTATTTAGTATTACTGTTTGATTAAATTGTTTTAGGAGTTCTCTTATCCTTTAGATTCGTGGCTTGTCTATGTTTTTCATATCGATCATGGAAAGGAAAAAGGACTCAACCTACACAGAAAGAAATGCAAGGAGGGTCTAAAACGTATATTTAATGAAACTAGGCCAAACTCAAAATATTAAATAGGCACGATATTGAAGAGCATGAGTACTGAAACTGATGTTTTATTAATCCAACCTGGAAATCCAATAAAATTGATGTTGTGAAAGTCCTTTTGTCCTGGTCAAAAATTTTACAAGCCTTCTTTTGTTCAAACTCAAAAGCTAAATTTAGATACAAATCCATCATATCCATCTTATATCCTTGTGATATAACGTATAGTAAGTTTCGTACATTGTGATCAGCACATATATTTAGAAAAAACTACGGTTACGTCCAATTTCCTTTTTATAGTCGATATAGTGTTAGAATGAATATTTTTGATTACAGTTTATGGAGCAGAGCTACTATGCAATGCAGTTTTGAGGCGGTGTGCCACATTTGTGATTTGTCTTAGAGTTGGAGTTAGAGTCACAGGAAGACTGAATACCGTCCGCAAACTGCCTTTAAAGCATCCCTGCACTGAGTTATGTTATATCACACAATACTACAATACCTCTTTCTATGATAACTGATAAGGAGAGTAAACATTTTTTATGGGAGAGACTCACGACAGAAGAAACTTTTTTTCCACGGATATATTATTATTAATGAAAATAAAAGATTTAAAAAATATTTACACAAGTAATGCTTTACGTTATTGGAAGGATACCTTTGTATTATTGAAGTGTTTTCGTTGATATGACGCAGAATTTTGGTGTGCTGATATCGGAGTCATTTTAAGGTCACGAATTTATTATGTAGCTAAATCATTTGGCAGATTTCAACGAAATATGATCTTTCTTCCGTTTTTTTTTACCCCTTTCTTTGAAGACGTTTGATACATTTTAATGGTGATTCATGATTATAAAATTAAAACTCTTTATAGACATACCTATTCTTTAAAACTTTGTGAGAAATGAAATGATCCATTGCAATATTTGGAAAATTCTAGAGTATTTGGATCTTCAAAGTGAGGTGATTTATCTTGATAGTTTATTTTTACGAGGTTAACAGTAACAATTGTTCAACCAATTTGAGTTCCAGTACTATTCGGCCAATCTCATAAAAGAAGTGCATGAATCCAGACGAAACTAAATTTAAATTGAATTTGAACCTTATATAAAATTTTATAGTGATTTCAACACAGCAGTAGTTGTGGTTGACGATATTATCTCAAGTATCGAAATCTTCCACTAGAGAAAGGGTGAGCTTAGATGGATGCTGCTTTATGAATTCTAGAATAGGGTCTGCACAATTCACTCACTCCTATAAATATTAATTGGTTCTCACTTTCTTTTTCAAATTGTCTCTGCATTTATAAATATAATTTGTCTTTTAAAATCAAAGTATTTTCATACCATCTTTTTAATGTCTTAAACACATTTTTTTATGTTATCACCTTATTGCATAATCGACTATAGAAAGGAATAAGGATGTAACCCTCAATTTTTCATAATATTCTTTTTCCGACAATCAAACTTTATACAACTTAATATACGCTCTATCTAAATGATATAAGCTGAAAATGACAAATTAGTGTTTAGTTTAGCTTTTAAGTTTGAAAAAAGGATGGCCCTTGAATTTGCGACCAGAAAAAAAGACCTCCAACACATCAATTTTATTGATTTTTCTTAAATAACGTATTAAATTAATATTATATTGAGTATAAAATCGTCAGTTTTAATTTTCATCCACTTCAAAGTTGTGTCTATGTAATATTTTGGGTTTGGCTCAAAATCATGAAACGTTTTTGTGCCTTCTGTAAAATTTGTTCTTTGTAGGTTACATCCTTTTTCCTTTACACAGTCGATACATAAAAAAGAATTTAAAACCACTTATGGCTATAGTTATTACTTTGATAGTATTATACTATTCATATGGATGTTAACCAGAATATTTGAATCTTAATTTACACAAAAAGCATATAATACGAAATAATGATATAAAAAATATAATTAGTTATTAAATTACTTCATTTCCCGTTGGTTCTTTCCAAGCGTTTAGGCCTGTACTTCTTCTTCAACAAATAATGGAGAAAATACCAATTAAGTTTTTAGTGAAATTCCACGATATTGTCGTCTTGTGGTCTAGAAATGTTGTTTTTGTGTACACCGTATAGTTGCCTAAATTCCTCGGTGGCAGTACACGCGCCGAGAGGGAGGGAAAGAATAGGAAAGACAGAGAAGAAAACATAGAAAGGGCGCCAGAGCAATGCACTCTCCTGCAACCAGCGACTTACAATCTTATGAAAAGAAAAAAAAAACAATATTTTTCTTCAAAAAATTAGAGATTAGAACCAGACTGACTTTCTTTTTGGCTACTGAGATTTTAACTACTTAGTTTCAAAAATCTAATACATCTGTTTACTATCTATCATAAACCAGAACGATATATTGTAATATTATTATATTAGGATCCATCAAAAACCAAGAGGACTTCTTATTTTATTAGAACCCTTCGTTTTAGTTCATTTAAGGGTTTTATACTAATAGAGCTACCATAATTTTGAAAGGAATTTTGACACAATACAAACAAAACATTATTTTTTAAATAAAAAATATATAATTATAACGATTTGTTGCTATCGTAATTGCTCGGCTTATGTAATATATCATTAAAAAATAGATTTTTTTCAGCATATTTGCGTGCGTGGTACACTTGATTGTTGAGTAATTTATATTTAGTCCTGGGACATTCCCGTCGAATAAATTAAATTGCCGTTTTGCCGCCAAGCTGTCTCAGTTTGGCCTTGTTAAACAGCAAACATGTCCTTGCGGCTGTCCAGAACATGATGCTAATCACATTCTGTGGGAATGTCCGTAAATGTATATACGGAACGGGAAAAGTTACTCAAGCCGGTCCAATCAGCTGTTGGAGCCATCGGGCCATCCGACTTGGTTGCCACAAGGGTGAATTTCATTGCTTTCAAAAAGT
>JAGVSQ010013433.1:0-11115 GCA_022683975.1 Rhyacophila evoluta
AGCTCCGGAGCTCTCTCCATGAAAAGATGGAGAAACTTCTAATGGTTTGGGTGACTGTTTTATACAATATTTGTCATTTATAAATATATTTTTTTTTATTCAAAAACACGTAACAAGAACAACTGGGGTAACATTTTGAGGGCTGGAATCGATTAATGGCTTTTTAATTAATTTCAATGGGGAAAATTACTTTGAGATACGAGCAAATTGACATAAAAGCAAGATAACGGAACGAATTAAATTCGTATTTCGAGGTACCACTGTACATGGTCTCTGCTGTTGATATATAATTACTATAGTTTTCATTTACTACAATAGTAAAATGAGAGGTCGTCGAAAAGCAAACATAAATACGTCTATATAAGCCAAGGTAGTTGAGTTGAAAGCATATGCATATATCTATTTTTGATCTATGCAATAACTATTAAGCTGGCCTGGATTGGAAGTTTGGGTCATGAATATTTTTACGAAACAAATTGAAAGCTATTTCGTGTTGCGCGAGGTTTTGAAAATATAAGTTAGCCGGTACCAGCTTTAAAGTAGTACAGCTTTATGTTAAAATCAGTGTCCGATTTAGCACTTGAGAGGCCATAGGCGCAGTTCAATTATAAATTTTTACTACCGTACTTCCCCCAAAATCTCATGATTTCTAGGTATCAAGCAAGCTTAATAATTAACTTCTTATTTAGTCCACACTTTTTTGAAATCAACTCATCGACACTTTGTAGGTCTCTTCAATAATTGTAAGGCCCCAGACGTATGTTCGGTGCGCCTATAGGTAAACCCGCCTCTGATTAAAATATAAATTAGCTTCCCTTTCTGGATAGTTCGGAAAATATTGTTGGGTTGGAAAGGAAATAAATAAAATACACGTCAAGTCTACTTTAAATATTGGCTGTCAACTAATTAGCCCGTATTAAGTCTTAACCGATTACAGCTAGTTTTCCACGGTGTCTCATCCATAAATAAGGGTTTCTTTGATTCTTTCTATACGAATTAAAATCTTTGTTATCATTTAGCATGACGTAGACATCCAATTATCTGGAGGTTTTTGTAAGCTTTTTAATTGTTTTCATCATCGTACAGCGTGCGAGATGATTCTTATCGAAAAGGTTTCACCAATATAAAGCTTTTTGAAAATATCAATGAAGCATTTATAAGTCCAAGATAACGGATGTTCAGGCCCCGTTGATGAATATGTAGGTCGATTGTTTATAATTAATTACCTGTCTAGATGTTTTTGGTACGCAATAAGTTTGTCGATATATGCATATCTATTTAGATGCGTAGATACTTTATCGGTTAAATTTATTACAATATTTTATAATTATTAAACACAATTTTCAGGGTTAATGAAAATAAAGCGATCGCCAATAGTCAGGCACGCGTTCACAAGCCGCCTTTTCGTTTTCCGGTCAGTGCGCCCAAAAAGCGTGACTAGGTTTTTTTCTACACGTCTCCAAGAGTCTCTTTGGCTCGCGGAATAAATGAGAATCGCACCTGTAACGGTACATTTATATTATACATTTGACGTGAAATTAACCTACGATAGGCCAATGATTCGAGACACATCTTGTATTGAAATATACCAAAACTCATTTATAGATTGATGACATTATAAATTGAAAAGAGTACAATAAATGAGATGCTTTACAATGAGCACCATCGTTACCAACATCAGAACCTCAAAGAATTTCATTGATTTCCTCTATATCGTGTTAGTGATTCACCGGAAACTCTTGATTCCTTGTTGGCACCACCCAATCATCAAAATTCCTATATGCCATTCAACCTATGTCTTCTATCATCTAATTGTTCATCTGCTTCAGAAATTATCTAGATGATTGAGTTAGGTTAGATTACATTGCTTTATTCATTCCACATGCATACATAGCTTTAAAATTTTGATAAATGTGAAAATTCATTTTCCTATGAGGAGCTTATAGAAATCCAGTTCACGTCATATACGTGTTTCGTCACCTTCTAGAAGTTGTCCATTTATCATTCGCAGCATTTTTCATAATATGTTCAGTACGCACCCTTGAAAGTATAAGGCTCCTGAGTCGTGGTAGAATAAAAAATTAGTGAAATTTGGATTATGAGTATGGAATTATTAATTTCTATAATATGTTAGTAAATTTAAATGCAGTTAAATGAAGAAATTTTGATTATGAATGCTTATACAACCACTTTATGATAGTAATGAATTGCACGTGGAGAATCTAGGTTATTCAATTTGATGAAAATAACAACAATTTAGCGAGTAAAATATTTTGTACAGACATTTGAAAAATTTTGGAAGACAAAAAATAAATTTCTAGTTTGAAATTCTAGTTAATCATTTTTTAATAAAAGCGAATAGAGAAATGCGTTATAATTTATATCCACAATATAAAGTACTATTTTTTTTGGTAATGAATTTACGCGGATATAGTCCATGAGACTAATTATGAAAGTTTCAATAAACTGTCAACACACGTGGCGTTGTCTGATTATTTAGATCTAAAAAAGCACCTGCTTACATCTACTGATTCCGGTTTTACATTAGTATTCAGCCATATCGCTGATCTCTCAGTCATCTATAATATTTATTTTACTGAATTTTCTTGTATCCTAAATTTATTATCAATTATTCGAACTCACATATAGATTAACGTTCGTTCAAATATGCTGAAAGCACATTGATATAAATAACACTACACATTTTTATTTTTCCAAGTATTTTAAATTGAATTTTAGCTTGAATCAATTTCAAATAAGAAATGGTCGGACAAAAAAAATAGGGATTGTTACAATTTTTAATTGGAATGTGATTGTGATAAAATAACGAAAATCAATGAGTTTTCTAACTTTAAAAAATGCTTTGTAATATTGTTTCAGTAAATAATAAAGTTGATGACATTATTCTTCGATGCCAGCATGAGGTCGACCATAGAGTAAAATTTGCCATTGTTAAAAATTCATCGCTGTAATTGGATTATCTCTAATCTACCGTATCTCATCAAATTATTTTTATTTCGATCGTGTCGATATTATCTTTGGATTTATAAGATTCGAAAATAATTATTATTATATTATTATGTTAAAATCGCCCGCTATGTTTAACAAAAGCTCCGTACTGTGAAAATACAGTTTTAATTTTGTAGCCTTTCTGTGTATTGTTTGAAGTGTGCAACAAGAACACTTCGCTACATTATTCAGGGTGCCTTTAAAGTTTGCACAAGACAACGCTTCGCCGATTTATTGTATTAGTATTTACCTCAAAACTTTTGGGAAAATACAATTAAAAACAAGGAAACGGAATTTCCACATGCTAATATTTCACTATAATGGGGCACGCTATTTTTTTAACTGGCAATATATTTCGTTATGTTTATTTGTTTTTACAATAATCATAATTATATCATGTCTATGGCTAGATCATGAATATTTGTAGCAATCCGCGTTCCACATTAACAAAGCTAACTTATTTGAGAGAATGTCTACAAATCTGGCTTCTCGTTAATTATCGATTGTAATTATATTTTCAAATATTCTTATCTATTATTTATTAAAGCACAATTAACTGTTTTTATTATTTCGATTCGTCAATCAACTATTATTTTTTATACACCCTCTTCGCTTCGAGAAGTATATGTGATTGAAGTAATCCGCAATGTGAAGACATGTCTTGCCAGATTATTTTTTACGAGAATTAATTTTTTGACAACGAATTGTTCATCCCAATGGGCATCCAGTCCTATATTTTTGAATTTTTAAAATCTGACGATGTAGGAATCGAGCCCGGATTCCTCGAATTGCGAAGCGCGCACGCTAGCCTCTATGCTACTGGGGAAACAATTTCTTATCCGGTTTGTTAATCACCTATCATATAATTAACTTTGCACACTTATTTTATTGATCATGTCCTCTTCGAGAATTTTTACAGTATTTTGATATCTACAATGAGAATATTTATCTTGGTAGATTATTTATAACAAAAATTAGTTGTCAGCTGACAACCTTTTAGTAAAATCTTACATATTTTTTAAAATCGTTATGCAGTGGTGTAATTTCAACCCGCGATATCCAGTACAGAAGCGCGATCGTTTAGCACTTGATTACCAAGGCGATATTTTATTTACGGATTGTTATTCGCTATTCAGGTTTCAGGATGTGCAGACTCTGCTTACACAGTATCAAGTATACACTAAAAATTTGAAAATCTAAAACTGGTTCACCAAAAACAATTTATGTGAATATTTACAAATTTCTATTAAGTATCATGCTTAAAATTAATTTTCATTGAGCACCATTGCTCTACATAGAAATTTTGCATACAGATAAAAGTGTAAATGTTTTTTGAATCAATCTTGTTTACTGAAATTACAATAAGACATTAAATGATTAGTATATTCAAACACAAGAATCTAATGCTTCTAAATTGTGTCTGCTCCGAGATATGTAGACTGACTAGATTTGACAAATATCACTTCACGAGAATTGTTTTTCAGGACTTTTGCATAGCTTGTTAGATATTTATGGCTTGCAAATTTAATATTTATATTGATTTGTATCAATATTGGGATTCGTACTCGTGGCCTCCAATCATCTGCGTAAAACATAACTGTTCTCGTGTATCCACTGTTTATTTATTATTGAAGTTGCTATTATTAATAAAATAAATTGATATGAATAAAAACAGATCATCGACGAAGAACTTTTGCCCATTCGTTTATTTGAATATGGAATGTAATCCATCTTTGAAAATTCGTAATCCCGCGTAAAAACATTTCAATAGTCTAATATTTTAGCGTACGTGTACATTTATGAAACGAAAAAAATACGGCCGCAATATTAACCGAATATTTTTTTTTATTAAACACCTCTATATCTTTGTCCATTATTCTCAATATTAAACAATGTATGTAAGCTTTTAATTATTTTATGTGTTTGGATGTTTTTTTAACTCTAAAGATAATGTTAATCAATGTAAGCTTGGCCAAAGTTAAATCAACCAACTGAAAATAATTTTGTTACAAATAAAATATATGTGGAAAACACTTATGAGAAGTTATTTCAAGATTTTTTGGCGAGAATTTCATTAAACCGTTCCACAATGA
Source organism: Rhyacophila evoluta (assembly GCA_022683975.1). Classification (NCBI taxonomy): domain Eukaryota; kingdom Metazoa; phylum Arthropoda; class Insecta; order Trichoptera; family Rhyacophilidae; genus Rhyacophila; species Rhyacophila evoluta. The sequence continues at coordinate 5,103 of JAGVSQ010013433.1, forward strand.
AATCTTTTAGTATTCATATAACGTTTTGATAACAATCTGTAAAGTGTACAAGGTGGTAGTTGAATAGCGTCTTATCATACCGTATCTTAAAACTTAACGTAACAATGATGTAAATATATTGAGTCAAATGGTAAGCACTCGTTCTTCGACATCGAAGATTGTGGATTTAGATCCAACAGCTGGATGAAAATGTAAAAATAAAAAATCTAAAAACTTAAAATACAAAAAGATTAAGAATTTGCTGACGAATAATTTACTTCCAAATAATCCATCGAGATCAATTCACACTGTGGTAATCAACTAGCGCTCCACATAAAAAATATTGCCAAGCTGAAGGTATAAGTGTAAAACACGAGTAACAAAAATAAATCGTTTTGAAAATATAAAATTTGAGATAAATAACAGTTTAGTGAAGTTTAAAGCCAATCATAGATTTATATCAATGTATAGAATGTATTAGTTAATAATATCTGTGTTATACTAGAAGTCAATGTTGCTGGTTTTGTGAGTTGGTAACTTTATTTTTGAATGTATATAATTGAGGTTTGTGACCGCTTAGTTTTAAAATGTAAAGAATTTGTTTCTGTCAAATCATACATTATTTTAATAGTTAATGCAATAATTCTAATGATATACATCAAAATATATTGCCATACATGAATCTTCCGACACATTTCTCCCCTCAACTACGATGGAAATTCTTTGTAACGGCGTCGTGTAAATTTATATATTTCAACAGTTATTCCAAACCTTTTCTATACAATTAAAAGTAAAACGGTTTTATTATTTGTATATGGAGATGGTTAACGGTTTTGCTAATCTGTATTTTTGGGTAACAATAAAGCAGACGTTAAATAAGTGACTAGATTCATAGAAGCAAACTATATTTACAATCATACTTTTTTACTAAATTTTCTGTGGTCTGTCATACAGACATTCCTATACACAAAACTGTACTTATATATCGTATTTCACATATTCCGAATATTACATTTTATTAATTCAATGCATTCACTATATGATATACAAAAAATAATATCTTTGCATATGTATGTATATAATAATTATTCTTCGCCAGTATTGCAGGAACACGCATCTCGATTTTTTTGCTTAAGTTACTTTGTAAAGTATTGTTTTGTTTTTTTGCAATCACTTGTATTATTGGTACATTTTTTGCTAGCACATATGTTTATAAAACATGTAAAAATTATGTGTTCATACCAAAATGTGCCAATAATATAAGAGATTGCCAAAAAAACAAACCATAATTAAGTGACAAAAAATTGAGATACGTGTTTCTGAAATATTGGCGACGATATAAAATAAACATAATATAAAATTAAATCAAAACTAAATTTTAAGAGAGCTTTTGAAGAAGAAAATTAAAGAGATATGTTCCGAATCACATGAATTGATTAAATTCTAGAAATTGTTAATACAATATTATTCCATCCTCCCTCTCACTCAAGTGAAAGATAATAATAAGTAAATAAATGTCGTTAAGCATAGACGTTTCCATCTTTATTGGCATCGACACTGTAATCAGATACTGTGTGGATAATGCGAATCATAGCAACATGAAAACTTTCGTTTTTTTCTCATATCAAAATTATTCAAACTATTGGTCATACAGTTCTGAAATTTAAATTTTTAAAAACTATTTAAACAGCTGCGGGATTCGATCCTGTAAACTCCGGTACTAAATCGCGCGAGCTCACCATTATCTAACTCCCCATAACTACTGCAGCCAAAACCCAGTATTAATTAGTGTTTCTGTTGTATAAATATATTTTTTAAATATTTTAGTCGCAATTAGTTTAAATAATTATAGAAAATATAGTTGAGATGTAGATAGTTAAGGTTGTGTATGACTGTATTAGAAGCTATCAGGGGTTATTGCACTAGCTTGCAATTGAATTAAAAAAGCTCGGCAACCATTTTAAAATTGGCGCACGTTTTATTTTGGCATTTGCAGTGGATCACGAGCATACGCGAAATGCGGTAGCATTAGATATTAGACAGAAAAAAATATGATAGATCGACTGAATCTGATGCTTCGGTAGACGTGCATTTCATAAAAAAGACCAAAACGTTCATTTTGTTCCATTTTTTACGGTTAATATTTTCTGTTTTCGCCCATGGCCGTAGATCAATCAATGCTTAAATGACGTTTTTTAGCACATCGCATGAGACCGAATAGCGCTTCTGAAAAAACAACCTCACTTAGCTGGTTAAGGTTATAAACCTAAAAACGAATACTAATTACTGTCAATTATTCACTATTCTTTTTGTTTGTATGCTGTTCCGACAAAGACGCGCACGCCGAGTCCGCATCACCAAAGCCGCGCGATCGGTATTTTGTATTAACCATTCACTGATATCAATCACTACAGTTGAATCCCGCTACTGCGATTATCGAAATAACGAATTTTCAGTATAGCGAAACAAAACGGATGGTCCCAAGAGTTTCGTTATCACGGGATTTGACTCTTTTACATATTTGCACTTTGAATCATTTAGTTGCTTGAAGCCTGGCGTATATCTTACCTGGCGTATGAAATTTTCCTATAAATTAACAAGTTCTCCATTTTATTTCATTATTGTGTGCGCGGCTTTGTCGTGTATGGGTTTGCTTACTATTGGCAATACTGTTCTGCACCCATTTTTCTTGCGCGGCTTTTTTGTTGTGTCTCCTTTATATTAACTATCTAGTATACGGAGAAACTGGATGAGCTTTTTCATTAGTGTACCATATAATAAGGACCACAACCACTCAAATTTTAGTCGTATATTTATGATACTGCTATACGGATATGATGAGATCCACTGACTTTCAGAAATTGCAGAGAAAAATCTTCAAAGAACCGGTGCTCTTTGCAAAACAGATCTTTTCGGTGTACCACGAGGTTATTTATGATGAGCAGGTTGTCGCTATGTTTACAGTAATGACGCGTCTACACTGGATTGGACACACATGTAAACGCTAAGCGGGTGTTAAGGACTGACATACGTGTATTATGAACACCGTGTACTGTCAGAAATAGCAGCGAAAAATACTTAACAAACCTGCCTACTTTGTAAGACAAATATTCATCGAAGTCACTATAATATATTATACAGAATGTTATCAAGTTCATTAAGTTTGTGCGTTTCTTTGGGCTGGACAAACTATACGCACACTTTAAGCACATTTGCTTTGGCGAGGCTTGTCTTTAAACTTGTGGGAAGTCGACGTGATAGTAGACGACGGCTTTAGTGGTTACATGGAATAGTAAGGCATCTGCAAAAAAAGTGTAATATCATATATTTTAAGATTATGTTGAAACGAAAGATTCTCTTTTTTATGGAAGATTCTTAACGAAGAATCTCTTTTCTTTATAGAAAACAATTATTCTAGTAAAGTTATTATTTTTATGTTTTATATTTAACAGAAATCTCTTAAATAGCATTGAGTAGTCAATTTATTCGTTCATTTCTACTCTGTAAGAAGAGTACATGGATATCACTCACTGTCAAAAACCTTTGTAACATGGTTATCAGGCTAAACGTACGTGTGTTTCCATAATGCATGCGTATCATACCCCAGCAACTTTATACGATACACACCATGTATATTGTTGCCAATAGTACGGGAGACGTAATTCGATTTGTTAGTTTAAGTCACTTTCTTTGTTAAGCATGGATTTATTTTATGCAATCTCGAGTATTATTCGCACATTACTGAATCAACATATATATTTATAAAACGTGTGCAAATTATGTATTAGTGCAAAAATTTACCAAGGAGCTGTAAAAAATAAAACTATACCATACAGAGTGACTTAAGTCAAAAAATCAGTAACCTATTCCTGAAATATTGACGAAGATGTAATACTTAACGACTTTTCAGAAATGCAAAATATCTTTGGCTTGAAGAAGAAGCAAATCACTTTTTAAGCATTTAGAATTTTTTTTCTCTAGTTACATCCGAGGCACTTGAACAAGCAATACCAATGTCAATTTTTGAAATGATTAGTGACTAGAGGACAAATTTGAATAAATAATATTTATAATAGTTTATTCACGTGAATTTTGTTATGGAATTTATGGGAAAGAAATGAACATACCATACTATAGCATGGAAATACGAAAGAAGAGATACTAAATATTCAAAACAACGTCTAAGTACAATCGCTAAAACGTATCGAAAAAAATACTTCATTAGCTTTTTAGCAGGTAGCCGATCATTTATAACTGACAAATCGTCATTCTCATAGACGTGTAATTGATTGGGAGATAGACCTTTTACGGTTGTCTACTGTTTTTTGTTCTATTAATAATCTTTCAAAACCAATCAACGAAATTTGAAAGACAAAAAAAAAAATATAAATATATTAGCTACCTCAATTATTCATGACTACATGAACTCGTGAAGGTATTAAAAGCATTCAGCAAAACTTATTTGAATGATATACGCATACGTTAACATAACGTATACTATAAATACGTAGTTATTGTCGACATCAATTATCAAGCATTTTTATTTATTTTCTATTTGTTATATAAACCATTCGCACCACCCTCATTTAAGAATAAAAAAGTAACTTGGATTTTACAAGTTGTCCTTTATTCAAACAAAGTTAAATTTTAAAGTCACCTTTACATTGACTCATTTATTTCATTCATAAAATTATAAATGATATGTTTATCAGTTTATAATATGACATCAAAATCCTATATACCAAGGGTCTCCAAACTACGGCCATGTGCATCACCGATCTGGCCCCCAAACATTCCCCGCATCTGGCCCGCCATATTTTACTTTGATTATATTGTAATTTAATTTACAATGTGATTTAATGTGTTTTAAGTTGTTTGCATTATAATTATCGAATACAAGCTAAATTGAGAGTTACACCCTTTTTCTTTCCACAGTCCATATATTTTTTATTAACTAACAACGACCAATTATAAATTAATGTAAAGCTCATTCAGGACCGTTTACCGTAGGGCTTAATTTGGCAAAACATTATAGTGAATTTTGTATTTGAATTTCTAAGTTAGATTAATAAATTCAATAAATTAATTAGTACCAAATATTCCTCATAAAAACATTCTTTATCGTGTATTTTCCCTGTGGATGTACATTTTGAAGTGAAGATGACAATTGATTTTGAATATTATATATTTATGTATGTATTTATCATGTCCCCTACGATCTATAATGTCCGCAACATATATTGACATCAGCCAAATACTCAACGCAAAATGCATCCAGACCTGTTGTTTTTATCCAGTAGCTGTGGTCTGTGGCAAACAATCCTGATATATCCAACTCTGAAGCGCGCACGCTACACTCTCGGCTACCAGGGAAATACATTTTTTTAATCGTTTGCTCGTGGTGTAAATGGATATCTGCAGAGTACACTCATGTATTAATAGACTGGTTCTTCACAAGATTTGGTTGTAAGACAATTGCGCAACCTAATCTGGCAGATGTGGAAATCGGCCCGCATTCTTCTGATGCGAGGCGCGCACGCTACCCTCACGGCTACTGGGGAGACATATTTACAGAAAATAATTTTACTAATTGCTCATTAAAAAAAGCATTTAATTCGCCAATTCTACTCTGTCTTATCGGTATTAATATATTTTTAAGTGCCAATATTAGCTTTGATAATGGTCATATATAACATCCGCATTGCAGATCCTAGATTATCTATCGATATATAAATATGAAATAATTAAAAATGTATTTACAGCAAGTCACAGAATTTTCTTACATAAAAACTGGAGATCCTTAAACGATATAACACAAAACACACGTGATCAAAATACGTCATTAACAGACGTCATCAGTCGTGAAACGTTTTCTTTGGATTCATAACGTTGAATAAACTCCGCGGAAGTGGGTAAGCCGCGTCGCCATTTAAAAATATGAAATAATTATAATTGCATAAGAAAAACTAATTAGCAATTATACAAGTTCATTATTAAAACATTGTTTATACTGATTGAGTGTCGTAACATTTTG
>JAGVSQ010013434.1:0-11114 GCA_022683975.1 Rhyacophila evoluta
GTAGAGCAGCACTGTCAGAATGCATGCATTGAACAGGCAGCATTTAGTTTTTACCTTGTACAGCTTGGAGTCTCAGACATTTCGCATAAAATAAATACCATTATAATATTTGATGATGGAAATATTTCGATACATTAATGTTAAATAACAACGAATTTATCCATAAATAAATTGGAAAATGTGAAACAATTCAAGTATCAATGCCAATTTTTTATCACTAAAAATGTATCCGATATAATATCCCCAGGAGACTTCTACTCACCTTGAGAACCACTGAAATAGAGACATCTAAACGCGAAAACTGAATATATACATTTGTCATCTTTCTATCTTATTAATATTGACATATTATATCGATTGTATAAGGCGAAAGGGATGTAGCTTACACAACAAATTTTACAAGAGGCTCAAAATTCGCCAGCTTGATGAACAAAAGTGAAATTTTTAAATAGACACAACCTTGAAATACATAAATACTATAAGTGTGCGTTTAACTAATAGAATATTAATTTTATAAGTTATTTAAGAAAACCAATAAAAAATATCACTATCGCAAGTATTTGGAGGCCATCTTTTTCAAACTTAAGCACAAACTATATAGCGTGTACAAAATTTTATTTGTTGTGATAATCCAATAACGGTATTTTGAAAAAATTTAGCATTTAACAACATTTTCCATAAAGCATCGTGAATTGGTGGGTGTGTTGATTATTTATTTTTTGGTAAATACATAAATGTAACTTACGTTCCACTTGACATATGCAATTCATGACATATACTTATTTAAATATTTATAACAAAATTAATAAAACGTAATACGCAGGCATTTAAATGCCACATGGCCATTAAAGTAGCATACATTCGCGCACGCCGTAAACCGTAACATTCTTTTGTCCGAAAAAAATATGAACCCTTTCAGTCGTGTGAGAGGAAAAAGCGCCGGCTACCTGTCACGCGACAGACCCCCTGGGTAAATCCTTCACACCGATAAACAAAAACAATGCTGGCAGACCGACGCGAACGTATTATGTCCACGGGTCCGTTACTGATGGATCTTTTTAGTGAATATTTACGTAACAATGGAATTGTTCCACGAGTTTTTTTCTTCCCGTTTTTCTGTACCGCGTCCAAGAAAATGTCAGAAAAAGTGGGAGGTTGCTTTCAACTTGGTGATTATCACACTAAACTATTCAATTTGAAATTGCGTTGATACACTAATCTTTAACGGAAAACCTCACTAAAATAAACATAAATACTCAAAAATTATTTTCCTTCCACCACCCATAATAAAATAGTAGTTAATAATAACAATTTATTATAATAAACCAGTGACATTTGAGACTGGCACCTTTTAAAATGAATAATATGCTTTACCAAACAGACCTTAATTTCTCTTCTATCGCCAGCTACGTTTTTACATCCGTGATTGCCGTATAATGTGGCGTATAGGACGTGAAGCGCAAATCATAGTGCTAGAAGTATCCCAGGACTTGCTTCCTAAAATTTTAGCTGGCGTGCACTAGAGTTTGCGCGATTTCTATTCTAACTCAATTAATAATCCCTATTAATATTGAAAAGAGACGAAAAGAGATTTCGATGTTTTCCCAAAAGCTAGAAAAATATATTTCATAGAAATCAAACCACAATGGTCGATCGGTTCGATAAATGATGGAACCGGCATAAAAAGTTCTTCCCTTTCAACCGACACATCGGGACACTCCCACATAACGTGATTGGTATACTATATTATTGGTATAATTCATTACAAAATAGAGTAAGGGATTCTATAGACAAAGCTGAGGTAATTCAAGGCAAAACCATCGTATTGAGACCATAAAAAGTTGAGAAAACCATCGTATTGAGACCATGTAACGTTGGCTTAAAAAAAGATTTTTTTATGTCAACTTCACATGCTAAATCAACCATCAGCTATAATGATTTTGTTAATATAATATCAAAGATATTAGGGTACAAAAAGGTATTTTTCATTAAGAATCGACACTAAAAGATACAAGTTAGAACTTATTGTAATCATAAACACTCTAGTTTTAGGATACCAATCATGAAATATTTTTTAATTATTTCATACCTATTACTTTACGGTATATATCTCCATAGTTTATATGCAGCAAATATTTTTTCAATATTTTCACAAGCTTTTTTAATGAACGTTGACAGATTGAGCAAATAGACAACAAAATAAAAGTTAATATATTGTAATATATTGTATTCGTCACATAATTTAAATTAAATTAACTTCCAAATGTAAGAATTATATTTTTAATTAAAAATTATTTCGTGGAAGTCGAAATTTAAAATTTGGTTAATAGATTTATAAAGTTTATGGTGTCTCTAAAACTTTAGAAAAGGCTCCTTCAACGTGATTTCTGTTTTATTTTATGAACCGGTACCCAAGCTTTGGCTTTAACAGAACAATCGGTCTCGATTTCGATTTTATTGTGATGCAGTGGTCCGGATTTGGAGTACCTACATGCACATAAAGCTTTATTGTTTCTCTTCCAAAATGCTGTAGTCGTGCCTTTACATAAACTGACGTAATTCTGACTTTACACGATGACACTAACTGAACAAGGATAGAGTTCAATGTTAAAAATTTTCAATTTAATATTCATTTATAAAATATTTGTTTTTCTTTATACCATATTTGCTCCGAAAGTCTAATATGTGGTTCTCCGTAATCTGAAGACGCCTGAACAGATTAATTTTCACGAGAATTATTTTTCAACCAATTGCTCAACCCAATGGGCATCCATTCTTGCATTTTGATGCGAGAATTAAAGCAGTATTTCCCGGATTACAAGCCGCACACACTAATTTCTAAGCTACCGAGGAGACTAAACACAAATTTAAAGTAGAACAGTTTCCAACATTGTGACAGAGGCTAGTTTAACTTACATTGTTAGTATCTATTGCTATTTGTTACATTAGTTCCAACCATAGAATATACTTACTATATATATACATACTCTGTATGGTACCAACCATACAGAGTACATTGACAACGAATAAATGCTGCCAATTTCTAAAATAATCTAAACACAAACTTCTCCATTTCTGTCAGTTACAAAAACTAGATTACAATATTTAATATTAAGTAGAAAGATTAATTTTGAACCTTCATATATACAAGCATATATATAATTCTAGAAAGTTTTCATGAAGAAACAATATACATATATCCAAATTTGACGATAAAGGTGTCAAAATTATGTTTTAGTGAAGTAGTACTTTTATTGATCCGTGCGGATATGTATTCTATTAACTAAAACAATATTATTGTGATTTTGATGATGAATATTTTAGATTTTCCCATTTCCTCTGGATTTATTTTATATATACAATAATATTTAATTGCCTACCGATGCGCTATAATAATGATATGTATCAATATCTATTATATATATTAATATTAAAGCTCTGATAGACAATATGTAGTTATTAGAAAGCTTGATTTTATATCCGTATCCCGTTTATTAAATTCACATCGCCATCACTAGTAACGTAATTTTTCTAACACGCTCAACTACAAGGTGAACCCAATGAAACTTTCTTTCAAAAAATATTTAATATTTGTTACAAAATAACATAATATAAAATAAAAATTACATGAATGAAAAAAATTGGACTCGTATCATGATATAATATGTTAAGCCATCTATGACACAATTCACTTACTGTTATGTTTAATGTAAGTCATCTTTTTTAACCTTTAATATAGTCAGATACGTATAGAGTATGCGGAACTCCATACACTGTAGACTTCACGACATTTGCTGAAGAATAAGTGATATATTTTTTACACAATTAACTATTAAAAGATTACTCAAACTATTTGGGATCCAATTCTAGATTACTATTTGTTAAGGGGCTTAAGCCCACGTTTATCCTTTCACATTCTTGAGAACCTAATTAAAAGTCATCCATAACACTCATGGTGATATTAAACATGCGACAGATGTTGCCTTACATTAAAAATAGATAAAACATTATTACTACTCCAAATATATTATAATCGTTTATAAACTAGTAACTATAAATCCAACAAAAATGTCATTCTTAATACACAATAGGTTTTATCTCAATTCGGTGTCAATACCTGTGTTTGAACAAATATTTTTTAACTTCAGCGTCTTTGCGTGTGTAAAAAATGTGTTTTTAAAGCTTAAGTATTAATATGTATTACTGAGACATTTTCGTCGAATTAAATAAAATATCGCTCCTCGATTTGAAATACGTCAGATTGAGACTATTTGTGATGGTGTGTTTTGTGTATGATAAACTCATTTAGTAGTCGATTGATAAAATAACTGTCTATTAATATGTGTGAAAAACGAATTAAAATTATAATGCGGTTTTCCATATCCATCAAATTCGGAACGAACATGGTTACAAATGAATAAGTACTGAAAGTAAGAATGTTAATAAAAACTTGTGACATTGTTTCGATAAATTATTTGGTGGCATGGCAACCCTGTGAGGGCAATGTCGAACGGTTTTAACAAAAGCCGTTGGCCTGGGAGCCCATTAAATCGGACGAACGTGATTGATTTCCGCGAAATATTTCACTTGCCTCCGCAGCGATTTATTTAAATGAAATTGAACTTTCAACTAACTACGCAGTTCCGGCCATTTTTAAGCATTTAACAAAACAAATTCCCATTAATATTGATTGCCGTCTTTATATTATTTCAACAGTGTAAGCATACTATATTTATATTATTTTAATTATACTTCCATTGGTAGATTTACAATATTATACGGCTTTTATTTTTATTCTACGTTTTGTATCGATAGATAACTAAAATTGAAAGATATAATCAAGCAAGAAAATAAACAAGCAAGTTGTTGTGACAACAACGTGTATTATAGTTGTGCCACCGAACTTGTTCACTCACTTATTTATAGCTATTTTGCATCTCTATTACCAACGTTCTACTGCTGTCGCTCTGCCTCCGTGGCATCTATCGTAGCTTTGGCTTTAGTCTTCAGAGTTGGAGTTTATATATCACAACTTAATACTCATATTACTCAAGTCACTAATTTGACAACAATAAGTTGGCGAGTAAAAAAAGTTCAGAGATTCGGAATAAAAGTTTTGTTTTAGAAAAGCTCTTGTGCGATAAAAGTTTGAAGCAACTGATATAGAGCATTTTATTTTTCCCGGCCATCATCTTGGCGATTTCACATGTTTTCTGTGCGAAACTTCTTTTAGTCGTCTAACTACATTCTTGACCTATATTATGTCCATTTCAAGACAATTCAAAGCTTGTCACTCACGAATAAAAAATTAAAAACACTTTTGTTTAATATTTGTTTTTAAATAAACTAAATGCATACTATTTCCCATATTCTACAGAAAGTGGAACATTTCGATCTCAAAAGATGACCTTTTCAGAAATGCAGTATACAGTATATTTATCTATACATTGTCAACATTTATATTGACAGATTTTTTCATGACTATTGATAGTCAGCCAGCTTATGAAGCCATTTACATTCGGTCCTACATCTTTGTCTTTTTAAAAATTCAGCAGCTGTGAGAATTGAGCTCACAATCTTCAGCTCAGAAGTGCGTACGCCAACCTCTCGGCTTTAATAAGTTGAATTCTTTTGATAAAAATCATGATTGTATTTCAATTTAAAATGTATGGTAAAAACTTTAGTATAACCTACCCTCGCAATCAAATTTAAACATTTTAAAAATCAAAATTCGGCTTAAAAAATCATTTCAATCATTTATTTATTTTGATTGTTTGTCAAGCAAAAATGTGCGGAAGCAAATAGTTTTTGTATAAAAATGAAGAAATAATTATTTTTCTTAGTGAATATTTTGCAAGAAATAAAGCGAATCATTTAACTTATTGGGAATATTCTATAAAAAGTATTATCAACAATGTTATTTCAAAAAATACCAATCCAAATACCAAATAATCAATACCGTATGCTGAAAAACAATATACCTTATATATTTTCTGAAAAAATACACCGTGAGACAATAACTTACAGTATTAATGCCAGTACTGTGTTGTTTTATTACCTTCGCGTCAAAACAATATCTAACATTAAGTTCAACATGAACTATCTAACGTTAAGTTCTACGGAACAATGCGGTCGAAGGAAAAAGTGTAATCCGCCATACAACTTCACCGCATGTGCAACTAACTTGTTCACTCAGGAGATTTATGCATAGAAAAAGTACCACTTGGTCTTACTTATTAAGTTTACATTTATACCGTCAGATGGTATATTACACTGCAAAAATAGTAATTTGTATAATTATGGTGGCTTAATTTTAAATTTGTTTTAATCAGTTTTGTCTCCTCGGTAACGTAGTTGGTAGCATGCGCGCCTAGCAATCCGGGGAATGCGGGTTTGATTCCCCATCTGTCCCATTGGGATTGAGCAATTGCCTGACAAACAATTCTCGTGTGAAAAATAAGTAAATATTTTTACACTGTGTAGACTCATATACTCCACTTTGGGAGCAAACATAGTTTAGAGAGTCAGTTTTTATCCATGTTCTCTCGAAATGTGTTTCCTATTTCGCCACAAGGTATTTTCTGAAATAAATATTATCAGTTTCACCAGACATTTATGAATTTCCAATTTTTATAAAACAATTTCAAGAGTCATGGCATCACCACTGGTCTCACCGCTTTTTTTCTTTCTCAACGAACTACAAACCGAGAACAATAAATCAAAAATATTCTAAAACATTCTACTTTTCATTACGGATCCACGCCTACTGTACAGACTTTTTATAAAAGTGTGTAAAGAACTTGAAATAATCCAAAGTGCACGAAAAGGGAGCTTTCTCAGACCTTGATTAACATGCAAATTTTATGTTCAAACTAAATCTTATCTTCAACTTTTTCGCTCTTAATCCAGCTTAATTAGCCTCCATATAAACCAAAAAAATGATGATAAATTTAAAAATTTTCTCCCTTTTAAAGTAAAATAATAAAATAGATGCATTGTCAATGAATCTTCACAAAGTATACTCAGCACTATTACGTATTTTCAAAGTTTTTTAGTGATATTAATCGAAAAAACATTTCGTGTAACCCTTAAAAACTTCTCTAGAACCCACGAGTTTCACGTTACCCAGGTTAAGGGAAAATCGTCTAAAATATCAAGAAATTTTCTTTTGTAGGGCACTGACATAATATTTTCTTTCCATGCGTATAGAAAAATCCAATTACAGTTTGGTATCCGATTTCTCAAGTCAAGCTTTCACACGACATAGTGTGTTTGCTATATTATATTAGTCAAAGTTGTCGAAAGTTTTTATAGAAGTAATCAATTTTATCTTTGCTTATGGAAAAAAATCATAAACCTTTCCGATGTTCGGACATCGTTTATCATATATCTCTCATAACGACCTATCGGTTTTCTTATTTACTTGGAAAATTGGAATTAGAAAGAAGGATGTTTTCTTATATTAATGGCGGGACGACTTATACAAATTACATTCGACCATAAACAAAAGTTTTATATGCGATATCAGCTATGTTATTTATGAGCTTCTTGGATGGTCATAATTAATACATACATATCGTATAAATGTTTACTTACAAAGTTCAGAGCAAAAAAATATCATAAACTGATTAACTAGACGTATATTGAAAACATATTTTTAATTTCATTTATAATAAACAAGAAATGGTCACTGGATTTTTAAACCAAATTCGCTTTAAAAATGTAGTAGATCCAAGATCTCTGCCAAGTGAAGACATAGCTTGACAAATTATTTTCCAAGAGAATTAATAAATTAAGTAGTAATGTTTTATGTTTACGATTTTTAAAAATACAGAATTCAATTTCATTTGTTTTTACTGTGTGGTATACGAGGCATTGTCTTGTCATAAACCACGTTATGTGTGTATTATCTTAATTACAATAAAAAATATTATTTTATTAAACATTGCACTAGATCATAGATTTCCAATCTTTTTTCGTCTACCACCCCCTTTTCGAAAACAAATACTCAAAGTTACTTACCGCCTGCTTTTTCGTTTTTAGCCCTCACGCTCACTAGAAATTTTACTTTTTACCAGAAAATATAATTTCACGTTCATTCTTTAGTTCATGTAATAGGAACCAGCGCCCCTACATACATTAAACGCGCCCCCTCCCCCCCAAATGCTTACAAAATTATATATGTTTCTTATTTTTTCTTAGCTCGCGTAGTATGGTAATTAATTTCTTCCACACGGAGCTCACGCCCGATCTCCTTCCTGAACGCCCTCTTCTAGACCGCCTAAACACCTCCTAAATGCTTTTGAACCCACTAGAGCCCCTCTCGACGGTCTCAGTGCCCACAGGGGCGATCTGCCCACTTTGTAAAACTATGCATTAGACGATGTGACATAGAGCTATATTTATTTATTTTTTTGCATTTATTATTATAAAAAATTTATTCACTGTAAAAAAGCAAACACCGCATGGTTTGAAAGTTCAATACTTCGTCATTTTGGAGTACTTAAGGAGAACTTTTCAACGTAAGCTTTAAGGAAAAGGTAACGAAATACAGTCACCGACGAATGGATGAAATTAATTTCGAATTCTGAAGTTTTATTCGGATTTCCTTTTCATTTTCTGCCTGCGTAATACTTTTCAAGTAAAAAACACGTCAATTTGATATCTTTAATTTCATTTTATTTATTGAATCTTTCAAACGCAATAAAAACAAATTCTTTTTATAACTTGAATCGAGCATAAAAAAAATGAGACATAATATTTGAAAATGTTACAAATTGCGAATCTTTTCGATTTGTTGATTTGTTATAAAAAGAAAACGCTTCCAAAGAGGAAAAGTTTTATCTCATAGTTCTTCAATTTTATTTTTATTTTTTAGTAAAGTTAAACTCTAGACCTAAGGTGAACAACCATATAAGTAAAAACTAATATTTTTACAGCATTTTCTGTATTTTTTACAAATCTACATTAAAATTAGACAAAATTAAATTTCTTTTTTTTGTCTATATTTGATGAATAAAGATCAATACACAGTCTAGTAGTCTACTAGTAGCGTAGTTGGTAGTGTGCGTGCTTAGCAGTCCGGGGGATGCGAGCTCAATTCTCCATCTGTCGGATTTTCAAAATTCAAAAATACAGGACTGGATGTTTATTGGGTTGAGCAATTGTCTTACAAATAATTCTCGTGGAAAATAGTCTGTTAAGACGTCTACACGTTGCGGAGATCCATATGCTCCACTTTGCGAGCGAACATGTTGTAAAAAAACACAGTATATTTTCAAGGTAGTAAATGATAAAAATCATTAAGCATTGATAGAGTAGGACGCAATAAAAAGATAATGTCCAATTATGTTTATTTAAAATATAACAGTTTTGAAACAGCACTTGATTTATGCAAACAGACAATAGTGTGCAAAATTTCACTAAATTACAGAATCAACAATAAAAAAATGTGACTTATGTGGTTAACCATTCCGCCCATAGAATTAATTATCTTCACCGTTTTCATTTTTTCAAGTTATTGAATATTTCTAAAAAAATGTTATCAATCATTCGTTCGACATTTGCTCTTCGATATTTTATATTCATATAATAATGTAAGATATTTACTTCACAAAAAATATAAAAATCAAATTATTATGGACATTTCTATCAAATATTTTTATTAAATCAAACAAATTTAAATTAATCGAATTCATTTGATTTTATACACTAGAGAACACCGCTTTTTTCAACACTCAATTAAATTAAAAATAATCGTAAGTGTATACGTATACACATTATGCATGTGTATGTAGTATATTTAAAGTGATATTAACATGTATCACGACTACATTCAAAACTGCATATTATTATTATTCAAGTATTGCCATAAAAATAAATAAACGATAACAATTGAAGTAAACAAAATAATTCAAAAATAGAACAAAGAAAATTTGCGAATGACATCTCAATTCAAATTTAAAATATCAGATCAATAACATTCTGCTTGTATTATTATAATCTATAATCGTTTTAATATTTTGAAAGATTTATTCATTGTTGCGTTAATTTTTTTTTATTATTTCATTTTTATGTTATTGAATTATAGAACCAGAAAGAAAATATTGCAAATAGCTTTCTCTCATATGTAAAAATAAAAACAAGTGTGAAATATATACATGCCATAAACATTGTCACATTGTTGTCCGTTTACAATTAATCTTCGTCAGAACATGAGTCTTCTGAACAAACCTTTGTTATCCCACATACCATAGCAAGATAATTAATTGAAGTTACAATGCAGGCAGGAAAAAATCCATATAATTTTTATTGTGTTGATTGCTTTTGTTGTAATAATGAAATATTTCTTACAAACAAAGCGGTAAGCGGAGAATATTTTAATAATTCCAAAACGTTTTTCTATTCCTGTATCATAGTTTTATTAATGTATTTATTTTAAATGCTAAGAACAATACGAATGTAAAGTATACACAAGATGGCATACAAATAATTCATTTAATTTTTTTATACATAACATAAAAAATATATAATTATTTTTAAAAAAATTATAAAAAGAGTTTCATGAATAAAATTAGAATATATCACGATAGTTAATCATTAATTTATAAAATGATATCTTTTAAAAATTGCTCTATATCACGTCAAAATGTCATTGGTCTCGGTGTTGGCATCACTACTTGTAGGTTTTTACTTTTTTATAAAACAGCTTGTATTCTAGATTTCCCCTACAATTACCGGTAATACACTGACTAATATTATTAATAATAACAAATTCTCATTTACATTACGCATAAGTAAAAAATATCAATGTCTGGTGCTAAAGTGGAGAATATGGATCATCGCAGTGTGGAAATATCCGCTCTGAAAGTGGAGTACATATATTGAATCTGCGTGTGAAGATATGTTTTGGTAGATTACCTATTACAAGAGTCTGTTGTGAGTCATTGCTAAGCCCTTTGTGTGATACATTTACGGATTTTTTTCAATTTTAGCAGATTTAGGAATCGAATACGTCCCACAAAAATGTGTGGGCAAAAATAGATGATGTTTACTTGTGAACAGTTTGTAAGTAATATAGAATTAATTAATTATAGAATATGTATTTCAATTAT
>JAGVSQ010013435.1:0-11112 GCA_022683975.1 Rhyacophila evoluta
AAGATATCAATATCCGAGGCAATCTTGTTAAACATCACCATTGCCCTCCGCATTGGCATGACGATTGGCAGGATACTCCTGCATTTAGGAATGAAAAACAACCAATATTAGCAAGAGCAGCATAGTTATCAATAAGACCACGCATAAGTCGATACTAATTCGGCATTTACAGCTTATATCATTTTGATAGAACGTTTATTAAGTTTTATGCAATGTGGCTATCGAAAATAAGCTATTTCGAAAATAATGAGGGCTACGTTTTTTTCCTTTATATATAATCAATATAGATGTAGAAAGATGCGAGCCAATTTTATCCAATCCTGAATCTTTGAATTAAAAATAATTCATTTTCAGTATTTGAACCGGCACAGGCTCCGTAGTGTACTCGTTTAGAAATCAGTCATATGGACGACATACGTAGACTGAAATCGCATAGTACGCATGTTTCTAAACATAGCACTTTCCGGGTTGCCCTTGAACCAAATGGAATGTTAGTTGGGATCCTGAATTGTTTGTTGGTGTTTTTTCTCGGTATCCCCAATTGACAGTGGCGTTTTTAATGTACTATATGTTTCATTAATATTATTACTCTAACTCTTCTTAGCACATTGATACATCCCATCACTCTTTCTGCTCTTAAAATGCAACAAAATATATTTGGCTGTTGCGTTCTACGTACAATACCATAAACTTTAAGATTAGTAAAATACTGTTTTATTAATAAATTAATTTATATCTTTTAATATCATATAAGAATGAACGACTCGTTCATTTTTCGGATACGTATATTATTGAACGTATTTCGTTAGTTTGCTTAACATCGTCCATCTAAAAAGTGATGTATTTTTATTAAAATTCGTCATAGGAGCGATTTAATTCCTTAGTGTGGACCTGCTACATTCAAGTGGTATTTATTAGCCACGAGTATTATGCAATATGGTGACCATTAAATTATACAAGAACAGTAAAAATATGTTGATTTTTCTTTCGTAATGCAACATCTTCGAATGATCCACAATCTTGAAAATAAAACCACTTTAATTCTAACTATTGTGAATTAGTGTACAATAGTTTTGTATTAATATTATTTAGAAATACATTTCTTTTTACCATGTCCTCTCTGAATATGTAGTATTTGATCAATCTCAAGGCTTATCTTTACAATTTTTTTAACGAGCATCTGTCGTCAGTCAACAAATTTACAATAGAGTTATAAATAATAAAACACGATTTATTACACGTATTTAATGTAGTGACGCCCTCATTGGCTTATCGAAAATTTGGTAACCACACGGACCGTGTGTGATTAGTCCTAGCGTTCAGTGTACTCTTCAGTTGGAACGATTAGGAAATGGTTGCACCACAAGAGTTCACTCAAACTTGGGAACGATACGATAATTAATATTGTTACTATACTCATATTGTTTCCTCAGGCGTATCAAAATATACGTTTTCA
This sequence comes from Rhyacophila evoluta, assembly GCA_022683975.1. Classification (NCBI taxonomy): domain Eukaryota; kingdom Metazoa; phylum Arthropoda; class Insecta; order Trichoptera; family Rhyacophilidae; genus Rhyacophila; species Rhyacophila evoluta. The sequence continues at coordinate 1,457 of JAGVSQ010013435.1, forward strand.
TATTATAATATATACAAAATTTGAATGAATCCTAAGAAAAACTAGCTTTTTACAAAACAGTGATCTACATGATACATCTACATTGATATCAAAAGTCGTTAAGTCCACACATTGAAAAAAAATAATAAAGTAGGCAAATTTACATACTATGGTGTAATTCAAACCAACGAAACTCCACTTTTAGCACATTTAAATATATTTTTCAAACTGATTCAAGTCCAGCTATATTTTATCAAGTTAACTTAAGTCCAAATAAATATGTGTTTTTTAAATGCTGCGTCAAAGGAATAGCTTCAGATTTCAGATTCTATCATTTAACAAACCTTGCATTATTATTTTTTTACAAGATACGATACAACTGCATTTTACCCAATTTGACATTCAGTGGACTTAACGTCGTTTGATATCAGTCAACACATGAAATACTACATCACGTCGTAGTTTTTTTTTGTGGAAAAGTAATCTACAGCATTTGGTGCAATATTGAGACGACATTAGTACAATAGAAACTCGACGTATTGACTGATGCTAGTGTCCGTTAATGCCGAAAATCCGTTGCATAAAAATCGGTTTTCTGAATGAATTTATTATTATTTTAACATTCAAGAAAAGAATCAAGTATTGTTTACACTTTCGAACTATGTTGTTCTTTTTTTAAAACTAACCTCTCTAAAATTACGAAAAATACTATAAAATTTTCCAATGTAACACTTTCATCTAGTTCTGTACACTGTAAAATATTTTCTTACACTACTTCTTCTCCAGCATTATCCAGTATATTACAGTACTAAGGATTATGAAACATGCTACTAGAGTCCTTGTATTATGATTTTTAAAAAAAATCCGAAATAGATACACTGATAGCAATTTGCATCATCTGCATTTCCATCAAGGGTCTACAATACATATCCATACTCCATCGTTATTTTATTCGGCCGTTATGTGGTTTGGCTTCGTTTAGTAATTTCTTCATTTAATAATTTGGTGCACCGTACAAACGGAACGAATTTATTTTTAAATAATATAAATATTTACATACATCGTTTATTTATTTATTTATCTCGCACGGCAATGGATTTTTTTTATCATTCAACGGGCTATTGCTCCCGATTGACCTTATCATCTGTAGCGGTGATAACTAAGTGATAATGGTGACATACAGAGCCGGGCTCAGTTACCAAATCACCCAAGATTTTTTTTATACATATATTTATATCATGTATTCATAAAATATGCCTAATCCAATATTTAGTTACCCAGCTTCTTTTGAATTTAACTAGACATTTACTATCGAAAGTTATACAGTAGATCCTTAATATAACGGACTAATACGGGCATCCGTTAAACCCCAAAGCCCGTTATATAAAAAATCGGTTTATTATCGTTATCTGACAAATACTCAATATATGTTAGTGGATCGGGAGCTTATTGATTCTACTTACTCGCTATCTTTATTTACATAATAATTTTCCAAGACCATAACGATATCTACTATTTCGCTTCCATTCTCGATATTATATTTACAGTCACATTCATTTACTTCTAACCACCGTAAAATATTTTCTTCGGCTACTTCTTCTCCAGCAGTATTCTTTATTATCATACAGAAATCAGGAACTAATAGAAATATATCTGAATTTCGTTATCTGACGAATACTCAATACATATTATTAAATTGTCGAGATGCGATCTTATCACAGATTAATAAATTTGTTTTTAGGCTTGTTATTTCTTCTTCCCAACCATATTCATTTCCATCCTCATTTTCAGTGATGATGTGATACCCAGAATCAAAGTAATCTACTTCTAAACACTGTAAAACATTTTCTTCGGCTACTTCTTCTCCAGCATTCTTTTGTATTTTCCTACAGAACTACATTGTCTACATTTTGGTCATTCAACAAATTCTTCCAACCATTCTCATATGTTTGCACGTTTACTGCGTTACGCATATTTTGTCTGTTATATTAAGTTTCTACTTAAATGCAATAAAAAAAACAACTTAAAATTGTATAGTGAAAAGCACACAGGCTTTAGGACATTGAATCTAAATATTAGATGAGGATTAGAACCCGTAACCACCTATAAGACACCTGGTGCGCTTAGAATCACAGTAGAAGTATATTTGGTATAACTCTGAATCAAATCGCATTTTCCAAGTTTTCTTTTTCTCCTATTGTTTTTAAAATGAATTAAGTAATTAAATCAAACAAAACTCACTAATGGTTAGTTATAGATATTCTTCTACCAAATGTTTTGCTAGAAATCGATATTGAATTACAAAACGAGGACGTTATATTATAACGCGTGGTTTTTTTTCGTTCAATGTATTATCGAGTGTATGATGGCGTTTACCGTAATTTGGAATGCAAAGCGGCCAAATCGCTTGATTCCACCCTGGTGATAGCATCACGTACATTAGCGATCTCTGCTTGGGTCTCGATTGCAGGCCCGACCTGAACCCTTAACATTTACTGAACGCTAATCCAATTAATTGAGACTCCTAAGATTCCCCACGTCCCACTTATTGTGTGTACATCGTGTGTCAAAGGGCATGCTCCTCGCGGACCGTAGTTGGGCATTCCATGTAATAAATTATTACGTCTTGTGATCAATTTGTCCTATTATGTCATTTTCGATTGAATTTTCGGTCGATCGAGACCATTCATAATCGACAATACTTTGACAGCATATGAATCTGCACAAAGTGAAGATATTTGAATCGCCGGAAATGGATCTCCTCAATGTACATGTCTTGACAGATTATTTTTCATGAGAATTGGTTGTCAGACAATTGCTCAACCAGACGGGCACCCAGTCCTGCATTTTCGAATATTTTTAATCTTGACAGATTTCGGAATTGAACTAGCGTTCTCCGGATTGAGAGCCGCGTACATATAAAAATATAAAACAGATATATCGTTGTTTGTGATAACTTCCAGAAATGCTAACAGCCATTTATAGTTAATGATAGAATAAAGAATTAAATTAATATGTTAAACAAACAATACAATTGTTTTCATCAAATATAATATTAAAAATCGTAAAGGTTTTTTTTTGCTATGACTCCGTATAACGTTGCAGTCAAATGTATTTTACATCCCACCGTTTTTATTTTGAATGTAAATTATAGACCAAACTTGCATCGAGTTACACTATTTAACGCAAACCTAATGCCAACCCAGAAGAGACAATATTTGAACACCATAGCGTCAATAATAATGAAAACTTTTTTGTAAAAAAATCTGGAAACCCTAAAACTTTTCCGTTGAATACCGCGTGACCCAGTTTGAAAGTCTCCGTTATAGGCTTGTGTGCCCAAACATTACTTAATATAGTGAAAACGATACGTTAAGTATATCTGATGGAGGCGCGTCTATTTGAGGAAATATTGATCTCGCTAATTGGCTCCATTGTTTACTTATTTATAAATTTCACTTAGCTACTAAAATATTAAAAATATAGAATACAACACGTTGTCCTAGTTTCGATATTGATTAATTTACCGTAATATAACAATAAATCAATGCGTCTTCTTCATTTATGTGGTCGTGGCGTGTTCTTTAAATTACTGGAAGTGTCCCACTATTTACTTCCCAAGATCTTATTCGGCGTTCTCTATGATAGTATTTCGCAAGCTTTTTTGCCTGTGACTCCCATTCTCGTATTCAAATTTTCTCGTTTATAACTTCTATCGCAAAATCATAGTTTCTCGTTTGTTAAGCTCACGTAATGTATATGCAATCAGGTGTCTCCCCTGCAGTTGATTATGTCTTACAAAATTTTGCTTTTGGGTTTGTGTTTCACTGTGAAGGAAGGCTGTATGGATACCAGGTTGAGAAACACAGCTGATTCACATTCTTACTTTATTAAATGGACCTACCTGCTAAGATGCTGTACTTATTTTTAATCTAAAATATATCCAGCCGACCGGTCCAACAGATTATCAAAATTACACGTAAAGCCATTTATTTCTAATAGTTGCTATAAACGGTTAGCACTTCTCTGTAATATTTGTTTGTTTCTTCATTACTATTATTTTCAATAGCTTGATAATCCATTCTTCCTCGCTTTATCCATCTCCTCATATCCTATCACCGAAAACCCATCAAGATGATGAGGATGGTTCTTTTTTGGAGATCATTGTAGGTCATTTAAACTTGCTACGGAATTAAAACAATATTTATTTTTGACTGATTAATGCAACCTTTTCTGCCTTTCAATTTCCATCAACTGTTCTATGATTATGTTATCATATGCAAGGTGGGATAGTATAACTTAGTTAACGTATATTTATACATACTATATTACAGAACAAGACAATGGGGAATCATATATACTTGCTGTATAATGATTACAACTGGGCTAAAATTTATTGCACGCTATAAAGTTTAATTCGGACGTAATGAGGTAATTAATTTAATTCTGGCGCCGCCACTGGCCGGAAGCCAACGTTTGGAACAGCTATTTCAATAGATATTGTCTTTTTTGTGCCGGAAAATATATAATGACGATCGTAATTCGTCTGCTATTAAAAGGTGGAATGGAAGAAGTCCGAACTTCCAATGTCTACTTGCTGCCGCAGTCATGCTGCACAATTCAATGTACAAGTTTACTGCATATGCATCGTTCTCATGCTTCGATCGAGGACTTGTCACTGACCCGGAGAGATCTTTCGTCGATAAATACAGCTTATTGTCAAATCAGAAGCCTCGGTAAGCCGCGGAATTTCTACCAAGCGGCTATTAAATATTTCTTTATTATTCTTCATCTGCTATATCCGCTCCCAAAGTGGAGCACATGGACACCACGTACCGCCTCCAAAAATTCTTGTCGCCCGCCAGTATTCTTGCGCCTTACCAGGTCATACCTGCATCCCGTAACTCTGCTGAATACATTCTATAGATGGTATTTAGCGACCTTCCGGGACGGTGACAACTGGTCGGTTTAAAGAATATTCGTTGTTGCGAAACGTGGTACCCAACAAATGTCCAAATCAACCGTATTCTAAGCTTTGATGCGGTGGATTCTGGCGATACTATGGTATGACTTTGTTCGAAACAAGGACATAAGAGAACGGACATGCAGCCACTTATCACTGATAAATTGAAACTACGTCGCTGCACTTGCCTCGGCCACATATTGCAGATGCCTCAAGAAGATCTGAACCTGACCCGCCTATTATTTCTGTATTTGTACGAACTTTAAATTTAATATTATGTATGTTATTTTGTATTGATGGACTAGAAGCAATTAAGTGAAATCTACGTGTAATACTTGATATACTGTGTTATTTTAAACACATATGTAGTTAATGGTAAATGAAAAGTTGTATCGGCCACTCAAAACAAAAAATATTTGGGGAGCTGTACATCTATTTTTTCTAATCCGTGGGCGAGATGATCAAGTGTAAGAAGCGCTGACAATACAATCTATGAGTTCTTGTACTAGCTACTAATAGTAACCTACAAATTTATATACCTAGATAATTCTAACACTTCATAACGGTTTGAAGGTGCTAAATAGACCTTCAAACGGTTATGAACCATGCGTTTATGTAGTAGACAGAGTGATTAATGATGTTATAATTCTGTACTGGTGAAATTATTGCCTGTACATATCCCTCCCCAGATATTAACACTGTTTAAAAACGCTGTAAAACTGTACAAGTATAACTTCATTGAATAAAATGTACCTTACCCCTGACCTATATCAACACAACCTTATAAATAACTGCTTAAAAGGTTATCGCTAGACGAAAGTATGGCTGAATATTGGAGTATTTTCGCTTTATCTAGGTCTTTGAATCACGAAGTAGAAGTCTTTATCGGCCTATTGCAGTGATTTCGACAATGAATTCTCTAGGCTGACACGAAACTAACTAAATAAAATACGCGAACAATAACAATTCCACTTTATAGCCCTAAAATTAGCCACGAGGAAGGGAAATCCCCGTCCGAATTCAGCTCAATCGTGTGTGGCACGCGCATCAATGCGGCGAGCTCGATTTCCGCACAAATATCGCCTCCGAAATGCCCCGCGTAATTTAATGAAGATAGGAAGGAAACATTTGGGTCAAGTGGGGCACTCCAGTCTGTGGGCCTGCATGGCGGCGAGGGCTCTGCGATGGTGGATCCATTCTCCTCTTTTCGACACAATGGCGTTCGTATTTTGTGCCACTTAACAACCCTTAGGTACTGTCAAAAACAGGCAAAAGTGGCCGCACTACCGCTATCGAGTGTGGGATTTGACACTTTTTGTCGTCGAGGGTTTTTGTCGTCGAATTTCGTCTCGAGTTTTTTAGGAGGGATTTTACACTGGCTCGTATGATTTTGGAAGCACGCATATAATAAATTATTAACACTTTTACTACGTGCAAATCTTTTTCTTTATTGTTTATCTTCTAATAAAAGAGTTCGTCTTATGGAGCTTGTATTAAAAAACCAAGTATATCTCTTTCAGGTATCGATAAGATTATTCATAGTGGAAGTTTCTTACTTAACTCTCTAAAACCTATGTTATGCGTCTTGAAGACGATGTTCATGACAGATGTTCTTATTTTAATCTCGTGCAGTCCATCTCATTGACCGTCTAATTAGCATTTTAACTACTTCCACATTTTTAAAAATATCAAGCGAAAATTGACAGCGCATTGCTATATCTCGTATACAATACCCAAAAACATTGAGACAGACTCGCTCAGCTTTTTTAAATTTCAGTTTCTGTAAATTATAATGGATTGAATTCAAAACACTGCTTCTCTCCAACATATGAGTGCTACTCTGTGGACTTACTCTAGCTCTCTATACATGTTATAATTTCTAACTGTTTGTCTTAAAATATAGAAAATTAAATGGTATTAAAGAATCTATTTTTGGGTAATACTTATAGGAGCTAGAGTTCTCAATGCAGTGGCGATCTGTGATAGTTGTGACAATGTGTACCTGGTAATTAGTCTTTGGCTTGAATGTTTTTTATTAGGACGTTGGTATTCATTAAAACCTTTTCCAGAAAGACGTGTACTTACGGCGAGGTCATGTGTTCATAATTATTGTGGTATGTCGTGGAGTGACTTTTTAAATTAACCTTCCGTGACTGGGATGTATTTTACGACTGACAAAACGCTCGTCGTCCGATGTCAGTGATCGCCAACACACTGGACCGGTGATTTTCTAACGATAAATAAACAAGGACGCATTACGATTGGAGCTATTCAGATAAGGTTCAACTCACTTTGGATCTTGTTTGGATTTGTTAAAAAAAAAGTTCATTTATGTGTGGTAAAAAAAAATCTCTAAAAAAAATCCTTACCTACTGTCGTCGTCGTCGAGTCGCTCTCTGTGTATGAAGGCATAATTCCGTTCCAAAATAATGTGCACATTTTTATCTCTCATACGTGATGCTACAACCTTGTTTAACACTGGACATCCTCCAACATATGCCTCTGATCCAGGTCTGTCCAAAGCTAATGTTTTTCATCCCGTCTTTAACTATACAGATCGTCTAATCCGTCTCGACCTAATCCATCCATCCAGTTAGATTTACCGATTAAAATCCGTCAGACAAGCCAAGCAAATCAGTTTCTAACTATATCGGCCGTAGTAGTGTTTGTCATAAAATGTATTTGAAGTGTCTGTGCAATGCCTTGTAATGTACAATTAAAAAAAAATACTATCCTGCCAAGCAGATAAGTAGTTTACTTATTTTATTTACGATTTGAACTGAAAGTGCAATTGCTCAAATAGACGAATATATTTCTTATTTATTTATTTTATACGTGCTGTAACATTACAAATTATAAGTTTAATACATTAACAACACGATATACATATGATTATAACAAAAATATTAAAAACATATTAGAATATAAAAAAAGAATATAGAAAGAATTAAATATATATAAATACACACAGAAGGAAGAAGAGTGTCTACCAAGTAAGTTAGACATACCCTATTCTAATAATTTACATAATAGCATCCATCTAAACTCACTCTCACCTATGTCTTAAAGTGGTTACACACGCTGAAGTTATACACGACCATAACAAATTTATGATATTTTAACCACGCTGTTTCGTTGTTTTCTTTTTACGAATCTGACAAGGCGAGTGATGAAGTAAAAAAGACTTTGAATTCAATTCAGACCTCGAGTCTCTGGAACTAGAATTTAAAATTATCGACTGTACAAGTTTACTGTCATCGTTATTTGGTATTTTTTAAATAATAAAATTGTATGTACCACTATTTTAATTTCGTTATGTAAAGCCCAAAATATGTTTGTTGCTCAAATCAAGCATGTTAAATATTAGGCAATTATAATTGAAGCGTCCCATACCAATTACTGGTTTATTTGGTATTACATTTTATGTCGGTAGACGGCTGGAGGGTTCCACGTGCCATGGCGATGGCAGCATTTTGTATGAGCTTATATCATAATTACACGTAGTATTGCTTTAAATTAGTAGATGGTCCGTTTTCAGGAAAAACACAAGCGTGTGTAAAAACACAAGTTATTAATGCATTCATTAGTGAGTTAATTTTGTATGCACCCTCTTTTCAAACCATCTTTCACCGGTATAAATTCAACTAGTGTCATAAAATCAATCGAATTGGATATGCCGATTTGTAAACAATGCTCTTCTATTTCCAAACAATGATCAAAATAAACTGAAAAGTTATTCCAAATTGGTATGAATGTGTGTAACATTAACACACGTGGCAACTACCATTTTGGAACCAAAGCCTTGAGAACAAATTTGAACACAGGACTGACATATGTGAAGTCTTACGTATTTATATGAATAGCAATATAAATAATCGTTCTTTTCTTTAGAAAACATAATAATTATCGAAAGAGTGTAAGGAAAAATTTTCAATAACGAAGTCAACCTTTTTTTTCGTAATGTTTATGTATGTTATGTTTTTCTGGCCTAAAAATAAATGATATAGTTGTAATGACTTCCACTTATCATTGTTATATATATCTAGTAGTTATACTAAAATAAATTTTAACATTTTATTCAAAAATAAAAGAATTGTTTTAAAATTAATGCCACAAGGCGCACGGACGCACATGTGCGGCCATACTCCTCAAAGCGTTAATGCATCGAACTTGTAATGTGTAATGTTATGTACATGTTAAATATACAAATGACATAATTATGTTACTAATTACTAAAATATGTTTTTAATTTTGATTGTTTATTAATATTGCTTTTTCTTTTTCTTTACAGTGCGGTTGGTAAAACGTGCCTGCTCATTAGTTATACAACCAATGCCTTCCCGGGAGAATATATACCCACAGTGTAAGTATCATATGCTATTCATTATAATTATGTCCATTCTAGTATCTCTAAAGGGAGCTACACACGCTCATGTAAACTTGTGCAAGTATACATGAATGACCATACAACTACGGTGATCATATGTTAAAGAATTTACGATATTATAGCACTGTCATTTTATAGTTTGTATATGATATTAATTTAATAAGTTATTAAAAATTAGTAAAAGCTTATAAAAAACACGAAAATTGATTAGGTGGAACCTCTTTTTTCTGGTCGCTAATTTCGCAGAACATGTTTTTTTCAAACTTGAAAGTTAAATTTAGACACTAATTCGGCATTTTCAGCTTATATCCTTTTGATAGAACGTGT
>JAGVSQ010013436.1:0-11111 GCA_022683975.1 Rhyacophila evoluta
CAGAGTTATCAATAAGACCACGCATAAGTCGAAAAAAATGCGTCGCCAAATACACATTCCTCCTCAGTTTTAAGCTACAGTAAGAAAGCATGCACAATAACTCACTAATGAAAGGGTTAATAAAAGCCATATATTAATTCTTCCACAAACACTACGTCTTTTCAGTGTAAAATTACTAACCGGTTAGTAAAGAAACTCTCTGAAATATTTTAAATGCCAACTTGTGTCATGTGGGTGTTTTATTATAGTGTATATTTACACCTTACGTTTGATTGCTACATTTAATGTCACTCTTTGGTATTTGCAAATCTGTCTTCCATAAACAAACAACAGTGTATCTTCTCTTGTACGTCGTGTAACCTCGCACGCTTGACAGAATTGCATCTGGCCTCCATCCCCGGCCTCGTGGCGCCCGCTGTAATTAATCTTTCACCGTCGGTGCGCCCGATATTTGTCACACTATCAATATCAATTACGACACGCCAATGCACATATGATCGATTCTTGCTTCAAATAAAACAGCCTTTCCGATACTCGGTCTCAAACCCACCGAACTATTTATTATTCTATATTAATATTCGTATTTATAGTAAACATGCATCGGAATAACATTTTCAGTAAATTCTCTTGCAAATAAATTACAAAGATATTTTACCCTGGCTTATACACCGATACGGAGAGATACTGATAGTTAGAATAAGAATTACGCACGCTTTAGTGCAGTGCCGCAAGAATTCTCAAGGTGTGTCGCGAAGAAAGAAGCCTTAAACCTGTCCATTTCAAAAAATTAATGCCTATTCATTTAAAGTGTCTCAAAAAACATCTACGTATTCAAGTAAGTATTGGTTACGTTCGTAAATAGTGACACACGTGACATTTACAGAGGAGGATATTTTAATGTACTTAAAAAACGACCAAGTGTACAAAAGTCTCGTTTTTGAGTTTTTGATATCGCTTTGTAGTCAATATCCTCGATTGGCTTAACTAACAATTAAATCTCTGTTGCTGTTTGGATCGTCGTATTATTTTAAATTTGGTTTTTCAGCGCTTGTGGAAATGAAATAAAAACGAGAGTGATTACAGATGGTAGATGAGGAGTTGCGTGTTTATTTATCTAATTCAGAGCCGCATTTAACAGCATTCGTTCTAAATCAATTGCATACTTCTCACTAGTAAAAATATAAATAGCCGTGAAGCTAAAAAGTTTGGCAGACACTGCTCTAGTGTATGCCAATCAATATATGCGAAAGCTACTACTGAGAGACTTATGGCACTTTGAAGAAAGCACTATTTGTGTATTTTTTGTCAACTTGAATTTGGACAAAAACGAGACTTATTCCTACCTAGTACATGTATGTATGTATACCTGAGATTAATTGAACTTTGCAAATATGTAGTTATTGTAATTTCAATCAAATCTAGTAGCCTTAACTTTGGACGTTATCTTATAGATGCATATATGATACAATTTTGTGATAAATACATTACGATATCGGTATTAATTAATTCACAAAATCCTTTGTGTGAAAACACGGTTACCTAACACCGCCGGATTAACTTGGTGGAGTTTACAACCAATTATGAAGCATTTTCACGGAAGATTCGGCGCTTTAAAAGCAACACTATAACTTTATTGACAACATTATGTTTAATGCTTGAGGCTAAACTTTATTTCTATAAACACTGTGCTTAAACCACTGAAGAAATTTACTTTTTAAAAAGTTGTTTATTATCATTTAGTGTAATATTCAATTGACACTCTGTTAGTCTTTGTTTGCACTCTCTCTCTAAAAGGCCAATTTTAACATGTATTTATTAATAGTGTAAACTTACCGAATATACACTCAATAGCATCCATTTTTACGTCAAATTATTACGTTATTTTTCGTTCAATTCCATATCAATTGCTGTATCATTATTTGCTGCAACATTTTATCAGTCCTGATAGATAAATGTGGAGCGGGAAGAGTTACCGAAGTCAGTCAAACTAGCTGTTGGACCCATCAACTCGGTTGTCCCAAGAACAAATTTCATTGCTTTCAAAAATTTTGGCATACGGCGAGCGTGATGATCTCTTCACATAAATTGCCTCTTTAAAAATAGCTTCTTTTTTATCATCATATTTCTTTTAACTTCAGCACAGTCTTGGGTGATTTATATTTACTCCCGGGACATTCCCATCGAATAAAGTAGATCACTTCTCGATAATAGAGCTCCGGGATATGCCTGATTAAGACTAGGTGTAAGTACGGGGCAGGTGGATGGTGGGCACAAATAAAACTCCTGATAGATAAATCCTGCAGATGTCCTTAAAATTAACAATTGGCGTCATATCATCTTCGGCTTCAGCTTTTTCAGTACTATGAGATGCAATTTTGGTGTTCGAGATAGAATTGGTTTATTTAGAGTTCGTCCACACTTCTTAATCACTCGCGTAGCCTGGTTCGTCTTAAATAACGCTCGCGCACCGCAGTTTTGTGATGTATTTTGATAAAATTCGAAATACGTAAAATGTGTTTTCCAATCTATGCCGTCGCTACGCAGGAAAAGTTTGAATTGAAGATTTATATCGTTTCATTAAATCATAAACAAAACAACTTTGACATCTCGATAAACCATCTTAGTAAGTTGATGCAGCGTGCTACGCGGAATAAAATCTCATTACATTGGAAAAAGAGACTCCCTCATTTTATTTGTTTTACATTACAGTTTCTACGTAATAAATCATTCAACAAAACTTCTTCTACATTTTTTAAAAATATACCATAAATAAATTGACTACTTGATATGTATACTCTGTTATAAAACAAAACAGCAATTACAATGATATTATATTATATTAATAAACAAGCATATGAAAGTATTCTATATTTAAGCCATATTCACTCCGAAAGTGGTACATATTGAACTGGATATCGGACAATCTTTTTACTCACTTAACACCATAGTTTAATCTTTCGATAACAATAAAAAGGCAGCTACTTGATTTGATTTCATGATCGCCGTCATCGAAGCCAGCACGTTTACCTACTATGCTACCAAGCCCAAGAATAAAATCGAGACATTTCCATCGAATTATAACAAATATTCGCCTCTTTTACAATATAAGTAATCGAACTATTCTCATTTTTATTCGTGCTAAAAATATCGAGTCAAGCAAAAAACAGACAGGAGTATTAAATTATAACGTGAAAACGTACCAGTTAATTTTCATTATTATAAGACAATATCACAGTTCTTCCATGTTGTGATTTTAACAGAATTTTATTTGTTTTTATAGTATATTAATCCTAAGATATACGAAATACGTTGGCACTGTAGAGGACGATTACGTATAATACTATCCCAAATCATTGTTGTTGTAATACCATATGAATAACTAAAATATAGAAATAAGTAAGTAAGTAAGTGAGAGTGTTATCAAATTTCAAATAGCTAGCTTATGATAATAATGTGTACATAGACGTTAAATTTTATGAATCGCATTATAATTAATATATTGTTGTTGTTATGTAATGAAAATGGAAAACCCCCGAAAGGAGGTGCACTCTGACATTTCCCGCCGGCGGAATTAGATTTGGGCGCCATTCAAGCGGGGGGCCCTAATGTAAAGTTATGGAATTCGTTAAGACGCCACCTGCGCGGGAATTTCCCGGCCGCCGGCGTCGGGATGCGTCGCGGCGACTGGAATAGCTCAGCCGACAATGCAGCTCTTTTTAAGGCTTTATTGAATTATAACTAGCATCTCTTTATTACTGACTTGGCCGTTTTATGAATTTTCTTTTTTTCCTCTCAACTTTTGTTTGATATTAGTTATAGCGTAAAAGTGTGAAAAAGTAATAGAATTATATAACGCTTCTTTTCTGTATACTAGATTAAATTTTACTTCACAATAATTTACTTGTTATATCGCATTAAGTCTGAAAGATTTTCCTGGGACCTAATTCGTTTGTTACGCTATCCAAACCTTTTATTATAACACCGTTAAAGTTTTATTTATATCAACATACCAACTCACCATGATATCTGTCAATACTTACGTGAGACACTAGAAACAGGAACATTTTGATGTTAATTTTCGACTTCTGAAACGCCAAACAGTCTCAACACACTATTTTTTTATGCCAACTCGAATAAAAATAACATAAATTGTAAACGAAATTGAATAATAGTCAGATATGCCTTATAAACAAACGTTTTACACAACGCTTTACATAATTCAATTGGTTCAAAATGGTTTACTTGTAAAATATACGATTATTAACAATAGTGTCCTTTCTAAATTATTTAAAACTGGTACACTTCCACGTGTGAGATCACTGTTAACGACCCGGGTTTCGCCTTTCGGCATCTTCGGGCCACATTATATGTGGGCAGTGAATATTAAAATTGAATGTGGTCGATTAGTTTGATCCTTAATTTGTATGACTGTAAAATTATTATAGCATTTATTTATCATTAATGCTTTGGTGCCATTGCCATCACTGAACAGAAATAGCTATCGACTAAACTAATTAAGCTTAATGCGTTTGATAATTTATAATTCTTTCAGTGGCATAAATATACTTTTAATATTAATTAAATACTGTTTGAAGTAAGTAAGTGTTTTAGTAATCTCGTTAAATATCTTGATGTCTTATGAAACTTTCGGAGTACGATTTTTTTTTTAATTATTTTGGTGATTAAGTTAATTGGTGTAATATGCATAATTGTATATTGTGAAATTATTTAAAATTGAATATGTAACAAAATATTAAACATGACAGATTATAACGTGTCACAAAACAATTGTGTTTGTGTTGATACCACTGCAATTGAACGTTGAATTATTGTATTATCGCATTATATTTCGTGCTCAGTGTTGTTGTTATTTTGAGTTTGTTTCTCTCATTTATCATCATTAAAATACTAATTCTGAAGAATCACTCAGTCCTAGACATTTTTATGATAGGTGATCAATCAAACTTTGACAGTTAAACTGCGAAATTGAAGTGTACTTATCGATTCGTTTTATTATAGAATGGGTATTTCAAGTGCCCTAATTAAATATTTTAACCTATATCATTTTGACACCGCTACAATACTATACTTTAAATATAATAGTAAGAACATAATCCTAAGTTTACGTTTTTCTACCCACAAAAATCTTTCTTTAATTATATATAATACAGTGGTGTAATGCTAAATTTGAGTTAAATTAGAATATCTGTGTAGTTAGTATTTTTATTTAATTTTCCAATAGACCTCGATGCTGGAACAAATCACCATCTCCTTTATGACATAAAATGTTCATTTACTTTTTTTTTATTTTTCGCCTTTTTAGCTGTTAATTGTAAAATACTGATAATGGGTATACGTCATCTACGTCATCTACGTCATCTATAAGTTAATTATTCACTAATATAAGTTTGTAATTAATAAAACTTTAACGAAATTATCACCAATGCTTTTATGCAGGGTTAATTAATTATGCTATCTATCTATCTATCTACCATGTTCACTCTGAAAGTGGAGCATATTTATCAACACGGTGTGAAGATATCCACTCCGAAAGTGCAGTATATGGATCTCCGCAATGTGAAAACGTCTTGACAGATTATTTTTCACAAGACTTGTTTGTCAGACAATTATCAGCACGCAGTTGCAAAATCTTACGGTGAACGAGAAGGTCTCTTCTCGACAAGACTAGACATTAACAGGGTACAATTAGTTAGAATAGGAATCACGCACACTCTAGTGCGCGCCAAACAAGGTCTTGGGAAGCTGCTTCTGAAACATTTCTGGCATTTATGAAGAGCTTCTCACGTTCGCCACGGTATACGCCCGCATAACGGGTGTGGAGACGTGGCGGGTCGTGGAGGGGAAAGCAAGGTGCCTAACAATTACTCAACCCAGCGGGCATCCAGTCCTGCATTTCTTTTTTCTACATGATAATCTGACATGTGAGAATCGAACCCGTATTTTCCGGATCGTTTAACCTTTACGCTACCGGTGATTAATTGTGCACTGATTTAAAATTGGGATTGACGTTACGTCATCTTACATTTTTATATCTAATTGTATGGATCCTTTGTTTAAAGTTTGAATATTTAAAAGTATTTTTTTTTAAATCTTTTGATGTAAGATTTTATATTATGTAAATAGAAAAAATCATCTCTGTGTTTGAAAATGCATTAACATTGGTATTCAGAAACCATTCAGTGTACTTTCATCGTGCGCAAGGCTAGCAGGTACACCTTGAAAAGCGTATCGCAAAACTTATACATTTTCTATAAGCGCCCCTTTGATGTGGTTCGTTTCGCGTTTCGTACCGACGTACGAAGGCAGTTTCGGTATCGACATAAGGCTGAAAACATACTTGTACAAGTCAAATATCTACAAGCATAATCGAATTGCCTAATCAGATAATTAATTCGCAACGCAATCAATGCCCATAACAGAAAACTAACTTACTTAATACCATGTGATTCTTTATAATATAGACACTGTTTTTACTTAGTTGGGCAGAATATCTCTTCCGCATATCTAATCTCACTTTGCGTTATAATATATTGGTGCGGTTCTCCCGAAATCATTTATTTTCTTTACAATACTGGTTCACCTTTAATATGATACCGGTGTTGATTTTCGTAAGATAAAATTAATACCACCAGACCGAGGAATAGCTGTTACTTCTACGGCAAAACCATGCGATCTCGAATGACGATGCTGTCATGTTGGAAAACTCCGTCGGGGCTATTCAAGAAATAATCGACAGGATACATACGAATTCGTTTTGCATTTGTTTAAAAAGCAATGCGAACGCAACCATGGCTGTCAGGATCCTGATTATCTTCTGACTAATGATGGACAGAGCATCGAGAGTGTCGACAGTTTCAGATACCTAGGGGTACACATTACGGGAGTTGGCACTTCGTAAAATGAGCTCTCTATTCGAATAGGGATTGCTAAAGCAACCTTCAATTCTATGCAAAATGTCTGGGACACCCAGTAAAGGGCCAAAACAACCGTATTCTGAGCTTTGAGAACAGGTGCTTGGGGGGAAATCTAGGCATACGGTGGTATGACTTTGTTCGATATGAGAAGATAAGAGAACTGACCATGCAGCCACTTATCACTGATAAAGTGAATTTGCAAGGCTAGACCTGGCTTGGCCACATATTGCGGATGCATGAAGAGAGTCTAAACTTGATCTGCCCATTCTTCAAGCAATCGGTCGTCGGCGCCCCCGAAGGCCGCTAAATACTATATTTATAATGTATTCGTTGGAGTTGCGGGTTGCAGGTATTACCTGGGAGGACGCAAGAATATTGGCGGGCAGAGGTACGTGGTGTCCATACCCTCCATTTAGGGAGCGGATATGAAAGAGGAAGAAGATTAGACCGGGTCTTATATTCGGGGAAATATGGTACAAAATAACGACGCCGCTCGTCTCGCGCGCTTCGTATGCTTTCAGCTTTAGCCGCCATCATTTGTGATGCCGAGCCGAAACTTTACCCCTGACTTACTACACTTTTATCACTTTTGTTCGGGAACAGATTTCGTCTGCGCAACTTGTTTATTTAAATAAGTAATGTATCTCCCGTTCTGCCGCCACTTTGTATTAAATTACGGTCGAAATCCCGCGCCGCCTCGCTTGCGGATATTCATTTTCTCGGCGGTCTAAAGAATGGATGTACCCTTGTC
This sequence comes from Rhyacophila evoluta, assembly GCA_022683975.1. NCBI lineage: Eukaryota > Metazoa > Arthropoda > Insecta > Trichoptera > Rhyacophilidae > Rhyacophila > Rhyacophila evoluta. Next base: position 7,687 of record JAGVSQ010013436.1, read on the forward strand.
TGAAATTTGTCACCGCCCGCGAAAGCCTCTTTGCAAATTGCGACAAATTAATAGAGACTTGGATTTTTTCGCCGCCCCCCCGAGAAAGATTGTCGAGAGCTCATTTGGTATTTTAATCTGCGGCTTAAGTGTGATTGAACCATAATGGACGGTGAATGTAAAAAAATAGTCTTTCAAGAAAATACACCCGAGACAATTTATTAATAAACGTTATCTGCGAAACAACTCTGCAAATTAGTCGTCGAAGACGTTTTTATTGGCGCCATTCAGGCTTGTCTTTTACTCTATTAGTAATAGAATTTTCATTGAAATATAATTCCAGGAACTATAACCAAACTGTATCTTTAATTTATTTTGCGGATGCTATCTGCTGGAGGAAAACTGTAACTTTATTTTTTAAGAAAGAAAGTACAAACAGGTGTATAAATTTATACGCCAATCGACTTTACAAATTACTTGTGCTGATGTTTTCCTTATAATCGTATTTTAATGACAAAGTTTTATTGCGTAAATTTCGGTATTCGTAAAATTATATATACTTAAAAATTAATTTCGAAAGTAACACAGTTATTAAATGAACGGTATAACAGTTATTTACGATTTTAGATAGGCTTATTGAAACTAATAAATATTATCTGGATGGTTTTACATTGCAGCCAAATGAATTTAAAATAAATTTAACGCCACTGTAATGTGATAACCTAGAGCAAACTTCGCCTATTTAGTTAGGATAACAATTTTATCCATATTCGACATCCTAGCGAATCATTTCAGCAAAACAATCAGGCTGATTGCACCAGTCTTTATAGCGGTGTACCCATTGCGAGCTTTCCGATAAAGCTCGCGTTGATACGGCGTCGCGGAGTCTTGTTTACAGAAAGCTAGGCGTCGCTTATGCTTACCCAGACAGCTTGTGGTATCCGTTCTTTTTTTTTGTCCAGTGCCATCCCAGTGTTATGGCGTATTGTTATTTTGTTGTAACTAGTTTTGTACAGCATGTTATCCTTTGTTAGGATTACTCGGGGCCATTGCACCACGGTATCTTTTCTGGCACCAGCTGGTCGAAGATAAGCTCTTTTCTACCGATGGGTAATCATTTAAACAAAATGTGTAGAATTGCGCGCTTTATAGTGGGATTAAACTCTTATTTTGACGTCTTTGATTCAAATGTATTGCAAAATGATTCCTTTAATTATCTTCTAAGTGTTATATTTCTTTCTGAATGAAATTATGCCATAGTCCAGCTACATTTTACATAAGAATAATTGGAAAAGTAAAGTTCAAGAAATAATAATATACTAAATCAATTAAACAATATTAATATCCTAACAAATTGTATAAATTTGTCTTAATTACATATAAATGACTTACACGAGCCATGTTTTATTATAATAGTAGACTACGAATAATATTAGACAAGTACATGTTTTAGTTATTATTAAACTTAAGCTATTTATTTCTTATTTTAATCATTTATATGATTCAATTGTAATAAAGCAATGCACCATTTTCGTTTTATATGACTTATAATTAAATATACCTATTTCGTGTCTAACCAAAATTTTCACAATAAACAGAAATTAATCTGTATATATCCGAGCTTCATATTCTTGTTACTGTCGCTGTATTTTTGGCATTAAAACCATTATCTTAAAGCCACTTGTATTATTGTGTTCTCACCATCAAAAGCTCACATACCAAATAAAGTTCAAGATTACGTGTCTGCGCGTCCATTTCCCTTATATTTTTATAACGGACATTACACCGATTTCGCAGTTGTAACTATGAAGTCCTTTTAACAAAGCTGCTTATATAAAATTTCATCAGTATTTTAGCGAAAATAGTTTCAAAACCAACAGTTGTTTCACTATAAATAGAGAGTGATACGAGAGGAAAAATAACTGGAAAATTCTCTCTCTGCGGTCTCTTTGGTTGACTCCATTGAATACTTTTGCTCGTTGCATCTTGTAAAACGTAAACGGTCAAAAGTTCTACCGTATTATTTATAAACACTGTGGGCTGCGACGCTAGGCGGCCATGTTACCCTATTTTTATGCGATTATGTCTGCGGAGTGAAGCTGCAGTCAGATTATCATAATGCATACTGGGCTCCCTATTTAGACGAAGCTTTTTTTCAAAATGTACTCTAATCTTTTTCTCTGTGAAACTAAGCAAATGAGTTAAATTAGTTTGTAGTAATATATTTAATGAAATTTGACAATTACAGTAATTGAAATGCTAAATAATAAATTATATTGTACACAGAATTATTTGAGCTAATGTTTTTTTTTTCTTGTTGTTGCAGGTAAGCATTCATAATCGGCAATGTTAGCGAATCCACCATGTTGATCTACAAATATCAATGCAATCAGTATGTATAAAAATGGTTTAAAATACATGCTTATTAATTTACACAACTAATTAATAGTGCGGATAAATTATGTATAATTTAACCAATATAATGTTAAACAAATACACCAAAAGACTGTCCTGGGATATTTGTGATGGAATTGTCAAAAACTCGTACGTAAATTCATTAGTAAACTAATGTTGTATAAAGCATCGTCGATGGCTAATTACTTGAGTAAACTTTTTTTAAATCGTTAGTATCAGCGCACTGTTACATGTTCTCCGTCATAATAAATGTAGAAGCATTCGTGATATTAGAAGTTAAAATATATTATAGCAATGATATCCTTTTGAATATGGTATTAAAATAAAATACTTGGAAGAGAGCCCCGACATCCCAATCATTATTTTTGCCCGTCCGATGAAATCCATCATAAATATACTATTGGCATTTGCATTTGCGTTACATATTGTAATGGTACACTTCTCGTTTATAATTCTCTCGACAGCATATTGTTCGGACAATATCTCTCTCTTTCTTGTCAAGACTCATCTATCATTACGGAGGTTCTGAAAAGTCTGCGCGGAAAATGACTTTGGCACCCCTCCCGGTAACATGCTGGCGGGATGTTATTGAAAGTTCGATTTGCCATAGGATGTCATATTGCAAAAGAGCTTTTCCCTCATCTATGCACATATCAGTTTATTCTCTTACATAATATACCTAAATTGGTTTTCTTAATATTGCTCGTCAAAATTGCATTACTTATAGCAACATTGATTGTTAATTTTTCATTGTAGTTTTTTTTACCATGTCTGCTCCGAAAGTGTAACATAATTACGTATTTCCACAGCGCGAATATGACTACTCCGAATATGGGCATTCGTGCTGTAAAAAAATGTTTTTTGTTGAATGACAGATGACAGATTTTCACGACGATTGGCTATCAACCAATATTTCAGCCCATTGAGTATCCAGTCTTGTATTTTTATATAGACAAGCGAATCAAACTTGATATCTTCTGATAACTACCTAAGAAATCGGGAACATCAGCTGTTTTTCATTCCTAAATGCA